>JAYEVI010000106.1:0-161336 GCA_036346575.1 Dendrocalamus sinicus | reverse complement strand
TGTGCAGGTTAGGCTTAGATGTGGGTTGAGTAATGAGCTTAATGACGTAGATGAGCCCAGCAGATGCGAGTATGTAGATTTCTCTCAATACACTTTCCATCTTTACTAAAAGTGTGCATTACATCATCTTATATGCCTATTTCCTGTGGTAGATATGTGGCTTTATTGTCAACTCCTGCACTATGCGTTGAAGAGAAGCTGAAGGTTCTTTCTCTTCCTTTTACGAATGGTAATTTTTTTTCCTTAGAGATTTGGAGCTTACAGAGTTCTGGCTAATGTAACAGGAACTGCAACAGAGAGTCGAGGGCATGTCTTCGAACCAGCCCGGCCATGATGAGCTCTGAACTATTCTGGTGACACACGAGCAATAATTTGTCACCAGGAAACATAGTTCCCACCATTACATCCATAACCATAAGAGGTTAATGAGGTGCATGAATAGAAAAGCATGACACTGGAGATCTTGGGAGTGTAATCTTCAGATCACCACCAAAGCTGTGTTAGCTTCTAGAAAATTTTTGAGCAAAGTGGTAGGATGTTGGAAAATTTTGCCTCATCCTGATTTGTTAGTAGAGGCAAACTGCAAACTGAGTTTTTTATTCCCTTTGACGTTTTTTTCCCTCTATTTGTTTAGGTCATCTCAAAGGCTAGACTTTTGTCTGTAACAATCAGCGGTACTTGTCATTTATGCATGGTATTTCTTAATTATCCTTGCTTTGGATGCAACATTTGTCCGGGACGTCTCCGGTGAAAATGCGACAATGGTTACAATTTCGATTTTCGCTAAACTTAGAAGCTTAAAAAAATTCTCGAAAAAATTACCACATGTATTGAAGGATATGTTCTACTCATCAAAATTTCAAGATCAAAATGTCGATCATATTTGCGAAATACAAAAAAGGACATTCTAGCTGGGTACTGTTTGAACAATATTTCACTATTTCAGTAAAAATTGTCTTTTTTGTGTCTCGTAAATGCGACCAAGATTGATCTTTTGTATGGATGTAGAACATGTCTCCCTCTACATGTGGTAATTTTTTGAGATTTTTTTTGAGACTTGTTTGGTGAAAATCAAATTTTCACGAGATTTGCATTTCTTTTCCTGAGATGTCGCTACATTTTGTCACTGTTTCTGATCAAATGCACAAGGGTGACATGCTCGTAAGACATTATATGCATGTATGGCGTTGAAGCTGGGAATGCTTCGAAGCTTTTCGGGTGACTGTAATTTGTATGAAGCTTGTGTGTTTTGGTGAGTTATGAACCGCACTAATCAGAAATTTTACTGTGAATGGAGATAAGCGAGATGCTTAACGGCAATTCAGAAAGATGAATATCAGGAAGGTACCTCATCTCCGCATGTCGGGAGCTCGATCACCGGCAGCAGGCTAAGGCCAGCGAGCTCCACCAGGAAGGGGGAGGGTGGCTCTCTTCTTTTTTTTTTTTAACAATCTGACTCCATAATACTATGTAGTCCATATTGGGGAGTGGTATTGGGTCACGAAGATCTCCTCCTGTGCTCGACCGTTCTTGATGTGGTCAGTTCCTTTTGTGGCGCGGCTTGAGTTCTCTTAAATCCTCAGAGTTTTTAAAAATTGCGAACAGATCTTTTTCTCAATAGATTTCTTCTAATTTAAACCTTCAGAGTTTCTAAAAATTACGAACAGAACATTTCCTCAATAGATTTCTTCTAATTTAGACCTCTTAAGATATGGTTATTTAGATAATTTATACTATCATGCTGCATGGTTATTTATTTTTCAGGCATATAAGTTATTATTTATCGCCTAACTACTATCATCTAATTGTCGCCATGACAGACACCTAGTCGACTAGACGTCCAGGCGCCCTGGCCTCGCCGCGACTTGCCGGAACGCCGTGACAACCTTGGCAAGGTCCATCTTGCCCCGATGAAGCTTCCAGTGGTCAAGAAAAGGTTATTTTCCGTTATTTTGGGTATTTAACTTGAGCATAAAAATGAGGAAAATGAGATTTGGTTGGAAAATGGGAAAAGTAGAGAAACTGGCATTTACCAAATAAATCTAGAAATTGAGTAGCGTATATCTAATTTCGTGAAACTGACTGCATTCTTCTGCATGCTATATTTTGATGTAGCTTATATCAAATTGTCTATTTTAAGAGACAAGGCATTTTACAAGTTAAAAGAATCGACGGTTGTATCTCCTTTTCGGTTGATCCAATCCTTTTCAAAATTCATGCTAGATTTTTTTTTACAAGTAACTAGATTTGGTTTTAAAATAATAAAAGGGAGACATGACTGGACTCACTCTAATTATACTACTTTCTACTCTCTTCTTTCACATGACAAAGGTCCTTTTAACTGCAGGGTTTATCACACCACGTCTTTCTTCAACCTCTTGTCTCTACCGCAGCTACGACATGCCATCCAGGTGATTCGCCACCCCACGTCACGGTCTGCAGGCCCGCCTGCCTCGTACAGGAGGCAGCATGTGCAGGCCACTTCCAGAACAGTCCATGCCGCCATGGCCCTGGACTTTGCTTGAACACAGATCGCGACCTCCGTTCCAGGCCATGCCACGAGCGTTAGGGAGGGGACGACCGGACGACGACAACCCTTGTGCGAGCTTAAGTGCACCGAATTTTTTCTATTTTAGTCTTTTTTTGGAAAAATATTCACATTTAGACTCCTAGTAGTTTTAATTCCGATTTTGGACCCGGGGTCGGAGCCGTGACCCACGGCATCGAGGTGCCAGGGCGCATGCAGTGGTGGCTGCGCGTGGCGCCGGCGTGGCAGCACCTCGGCGCGTGGGTCGTGGCTCCGAGCTCGGCGCCGTGGGTCGTGCTCGAGCTCGGCCGCGTGGATCGTGGCGCCGAGCTCGAGCCGTGGATCTGGCGCCGAGCTCCACCGGCCGGGCGCACGCGCCTTCTCCTTTCCTCTGTCTCTTTCGTTGGTTCGCCTTCATTTCTCCTCTCTCGCCTCCCGCCGCGCCCGGTACCGCCGCCTCCTCCCCGCCGCGTCCCGCCGCCGCCCTGGTTCCGCCACCTCCCCTCCTGCGTCCCGGCCGCCGCCTCCCGCCGCCGCCTCGTGTGCCGCCTCCTCCCCCGCCGCCGCCCGGTGCCGCCGCCTCCTCTCCCCGCGTGTCCCCGCGCGCCGCCTCCTCCCAGCGCGTCCCGGCCGCCCGCCTCCCGCCGCCGCCCCACAGTGCCACTGCCTCCCCTCCTCTGCTGCGTCCGGCCGCCCCGCCTCCCGCTGCGTCCGGCCGCCCGCCTCCCCGCCTGCGTCCCCGGCCGGAAGTACATGCAATTAAGCCGAAGAAATTTTTGGTAGAACAGGTAAAATTTATGGGATATTGTTTTTGGATACCTAGCTTTGTACATGCTATTCGATATCGTGTGCTATTCGTAAGGAAATGGAAGATGAGTAGAGTGAGTATGCACAAGCGATTGTTGACTGCTGATGCTGCCTGTTGACAGACAAAATATACTAGTGTCGTCCCCTAGTGCCGCCGTGTGACGACCCGCATTATTACCATGGGGTAATAACGCTAGTCAACGGATTATTATTCGTTTAGCCGATAAAACATCGCTTTAACGACTAATAAGCCAATCGAGTATTGCAATGACGAACAATAATTAGAGACCGAAAGTTACATACATTCACAATGCCACGCAGGGCTAAAATATTATACAACTGGTTCAAGTCCTAGAATTACAATACCAAAAGATAGTACTTCAGGGTTCTAATTATACAAGAGAGGTACCACTACAATACATTAATATTACAGGTATTCTAATAGTAGAGTCCTAGCTGATCATATTCCTCTAGTCGTCCCAATCATCATATGTGGCGTGACCTTCATACGGCTCGTACTCGCTATAACCTTCCTCCTCTGAATAAGTTTCATCTCCATCCCCAAACTGCTGGCTATTCTCTAAACAAAGGAAATAATAGCAAGAGTGAGTACAGAGTACTCAGCAAGCTTATGTAACAAAAATGCACAAAATGCTCCTGTTCTATCTCCACTGTTCTTTTCCAAATCCATATCCAATCCCAATTTCCAACTTATCGAAAATAGGGTTTTATGTTGCGAAAGATTTCGGATTTATTATTTGGAAATCTACTGAGCATACGCATGAACAGCAAAAACCCCATAAGTTTCGTAATTCTCCTTTCACGAGACAGCATGAATTCATGATTTATATAGCATTGCGCAAGCTTGTATCACTTTACCCATCACCACTCTTGATCCTGGTGGCTCATGGTTTTCCGCAATTCCTTAGATGCGGCGCCCAGATCAGAGTACAGTACGTTTGCATCTATCTTAGTAATTATATCTCCACCCAGTTACTCACAATCGGTAGCCTGGAGCGGTGTACCACCCTCACGTAGACCCACTGAAAGCGACATTAACTGTTGGCTGGGGCGGTTCCTGACCATCTCCCAACACTCCACGGCGTAATATATCGCCCATCGCTTACCCATTGCTGATAACGAACCAGTCTTGGGTTCTTGCGATCCGCCTCACCCGTTGCTGATAACGAACCAGTCTTGGGTTGCGCGCGGCTGTGGATAGCCCACCTTGCTGATAACGAACCAGTCTTGTGGGTTCCACTCCCTAACTAATACTTACCCATGTGGAGAATATAATACTTTGATAGAGCTACTAGTCTGTCCGTCCTCAAACGGGATGTTGGTTGATACGGTTTGGTACAGTCTGTTCACACGGATGAAGTTGGTCATCCCTTATATTCTATTCCTATGCAGAGGTTCCACTCCTGCCCCTTTATCCCTTGCCCTGGCAACCTCTGCCCACCCTCTTAATTAACCTAGATGGCCAACTGCTCCATCAGTTGCCATCTATTTCTTTTCTCATGTCTCTTCTGTCCACTGCTCGAATTGAATATCTTTTATTCCTTTCATGCAGGGTGATATTAGAGTAATACAAACTACTTGTTTTTACAAAAGATACTCTGAAGCTTTGATCAAAGGAATGCTTGCCTGAGTTTATATTAAATTGCTGAGTCTCCTCGTTACTCTGATATGGTTCCCTTTGAAGATTCAGCCTCTTTCCTGCTAATTAGACGCTAATTAATCTACGGTTCGATTATTTATACACTTTTGGGTCATCATAAGATTTCTATTAATTATATTCAGGACTTGCAAATTGTTCCTTTCTTCCTTTTAAACAGAGTGCAATAGTTTCCAATTCAATTTAATAGTGTCCACAAATTAAATGCAAGAATAAGCAATTACCAATTATTGCATTCTAACTAATCATTTTAATTAATGGCGAAATTGGCAATATTAGCTTAATAATATGCAGCACATGCATACAATTATTCTATCTGATAGCAATTGATCATGAAGTCTATTTAACTCCCCCTAAGTTCTTACTAATACCCTCGTTAGCATCTTTTATATTTGCCCTTTTAGTTTTGTAGACACCGCCTTATTATTTTTGGTTTCCCACTGCCTCGGCTTCTCTCGGCTGCCGACGCCTCCTCTCCTCCCCTTTTACTCCACCGATGCCCCCTCTCCTTTTTCCTCTGCCGACGCCTCTCCATCTCCCCTCCTTTTCCTCCTTTCTCGCCCACTCCGCCGGCTCCCTCTCTCTATCTCCCCCCTCTCTCTCTCTCGGCCTCCCTGCTCTCTCCTCACGCCGCCTCTCCCCGCTGCTCGGGCCGCCGCCCGCCGGCTCCTCACGCGCCGCCTCTCTCGCGCCGCGCCTCGGCGGAGGTCGGCGCCTCTCTGGTGCCGTCCCCCTCACGCGGCCCCACGCGCGCGCATAGCTCCACGATCGATCTGGCGATCTAATGCTTTCCCTCATTTTCCCCATTTCTTGCTTCATTTATAATTTTGTGATTTGCTAACTTGTGAGGTTTTGCCTAGGGTTCGGTTTTGGGAGGCGGGTGACCGTGGCTGACTGCCGCCGGTGAACCGTCGCCGCACGCCGGGAGTACCGGTGGCGGTGAATCCCAGTGGCTCGATGCCGCACACCCGCAGCCGCCTCCCCGTAACCCTCTTCTCTCCTCTGCTATTTCGGTTGACATGCCTAAATGGTTCATGTGCTCTATTGTGGATGAATGCTTATGGTTTCTAGTCTATGTTGAATGGATTTGATAATGGCATTACATGGATGGCTAGAGTTGTGGGATTTACACGCCGGTACTTGTGAGAAATGCTAGGTTTGGGGTTGGGGTGGTGGGTGGTTGGCGGTGGTGATGCTTGATGCTAGCTTGTGGTTCTCTGTGGCCGTCACGTCCCCTTGCTCCCTTCGCTTGTCGGTTCTTCACCCCCTTGACCGTCGGCTCCACTCGGTTGTGGACTCCTCTGTGATCCGGGATTGGCCGTGAGTTGGGGAATGTTACCTTACCTTTCCTTTGTCCCTCGTGCTCTATTCTCTCGGTTTGACTACTAGTATGCAATGTGGGATATTTGTTGGATGGCTTGCTCGTGAGGCTTATTGGCTGCTGATGCCCTCTGGGCATGGCTGCTCTGGCCCGGTGCTATCTATTTCACTGTGGTGGATATTTGCATGGTGAGGGCTTTGACAGGTGGTTTCTCTGTTGTGGGTTTGGCTGGAATGATTTGTGCTCACCTAGTCTTTGCCTTGATTGGATTCCTATGTTCAGAACAGGTTTGTATATATATATATACCGTGTGATGAGCCTATGGTTGTGAGAGGTGTCGACTGGCCCCCGGACGGTCAGGTATCTCCGTGAACGGATTACCCCGCCTGAAGTTAATCCTTAGGGCTCTGACGGCAACACTTATTTTATATTTCCTTATTTTCAATTACTCTTTTGTTTGGTCTTTTTCGGTCTTATAATCTGGTTATTAGTTCATAAATAAATAATGTTGTATCAGTAGTTGACAGCAATTGAATTCCTGTAAGAAATGTTCATGGATGTAATTTTGAAACTTTCTTGTAATACAAACATGTTCAACTATTGTAACTATTATGTTTTAAATATTGGGAATGAAATCTGTATGTATGCAATGATTTATAATTGTAATAAAAGTTTTCCATTTATCTTGCTTCCCAATACAATTGTTATTAGTTGGAGAAATGAACCATTCAAATAATTCATTACCAAATTTTAATTTGTTCCGATAATTGCAAATATTAACGCTAATAACAGCGCTTCACTTAATTAAGAAACGCGGGGCGTTACACGCCGCCTCCCCTCCCCACCTGCGTCCCCGGCTGCCCGCCTCCCCGCCGCCGTCGGTTGCTCCTTGTTGATTTTTATCAGGTATATTTTCACAGTTGGTAGCTTCTTAGTCAATAATATATGAAGTATATGCTTACTCCCTTCCTGGAGAGGGCTGGCCTAGACGCCATCTCTTACCAGGTTCGCCTTGGGTTGCCCACCTTCAACCCCTACCATCAACACCTGCGATTGTGAGTATTCTCTAAACCATTGCTCCACTTGCATGTTCATTGTTTATCGGCTATGTGCGCCTCAAATTCTCGACATGTAGTCCTCTTTTTGTATCATGTAGGTGGAGGCCGGAGACTCATAGCTTCCACCTCCCTTTCGGGAGATGACTATTATGCTCCAGACACTCGAAGATACTTGGTGTCGCCATTCACGGCCGTCCGATGATCGGACCGTGCGTGCTGCGGTTGGAGAGCCGGTAGAGGCCTTCCTCGGGAGAGCTTCCTCTGAGGCGAGGCCATCGCACTCAGAGTTCCGATCACATGGCTCCGGCAGACTTTGCGATGTGTCCTGCGAGCGCAGACGAGCGACGATTGCCTACTACTACAGGTAGGGGTGGATATCGAGCCAACTCGTCGTCTAATCGAGCTTTTTTCTAAAATTGACATAGTTTGATTTAATATCATTTTACATATAATTGCAGGGCATGGATCCTGAACTTGTTTGGCTGCGTTCTCTTCCCCGACGGAACGGGGGACAGCGCGTCGTGGATGTACATCAACTGCCTCACTGACTGGGACATGGCGGGGCAGTACAGCTGGGCTTTCAGGGTGTTGGCATTCCTTTACTGCCACCTCTGCGAGGCATGTCGTCGGAGTTCGGTGAACTCGACAGTAGGTGGTTGCCTCTACCTCCTCCAGCTGTGGATGTGGTGTCGTCTACCAGTTGGTCGTCCCACGGTTTCGCCTCCTCGTCCGTGGTTCGCAGAGGTTCCTCTTCGTCGACGTTCGACACTTGCATATCTTTGGGACCAGGTCTCAGTTCCCTACGCCAGGACGAAGAGTGCCTACCTAGAGTACATGAACGAGCTAGATGCGCTCACGGCCTCCAATGTAAGTTAATTCTATTTCGTATCGTGATTTTCATTTGTTAGTATATGACCTTTAACGTTAAATTGTTGCTATGCAGGTTAAGTGGGAGCCGTACACCGAGCAAGAGGTGGAGGCCGTTCGATTCAGCGCCTTCAGGCAAGCATAGACGAGGCCCTCTACAGGATGAGGTGCCCTTATCTGCTTCTATGTTTGTTGAGTATCACCGCCACATAGAGTTGCACGCTAGTTTGGTATAAGGCAGTGTGGCGATGCGCCGTTCTCACGCGCGTGACCTTGCACAAGTAAGTGGCATGCAATTTCAATCTAACCTTGGATTCCAATTGCACGGAGCATTTTCTAATTTTAACGTTTGGTTTACGTGACATGCGATTTGATCGCCGGCGACGAAGAAGGTCACGAACTTCGCGGCACCACCACGTGTACGTTGAGGAGTGGGGACACTTTCGGGACCACGTGGGCGACAACGACGAGCCGCACTGACAACGAGCACTTCCGCGGTACCAAATTTGGTACCAGGCGTGCGGCGTCCAAGCAGGGACAATGGACTCAAGATGACTATGCGACATTGAGTCCTCCGACGACGAACACACCCCTACGACGGGTCTACTTGACTTGGGACGGTGGAGATAGCACCATCCTAGACCGTGTGGTAATGTTCAATCTCATTGCTTATTTTCCAATAGACATAAATACCACTGCATATAGCAAATTATCCATTCTTTTGCTTGTTTGCGTGGCAACACTCTGAGCGATCCGTCACGGACATAGGCGTTTCTCCACGACGGTCGGCGTCGAAGCGTAGCTTCCTAGAGGTAAGCTTCGACACACCACTCACAAAATTAGTACCTAATATCTTCGTATCTTGTTGGTTAACAAAATGTTGGATGACAGAGGTGGCGGTCGGCTCGTCGTGCGGTGATCGTTGTGGTTGCAGCACGCGGCGCGGCGGGGCGTGACGTGCTGCGACACGCCTTGCGCACCGACGCGGCTAGGGTTGTACACGGGCGAGCTCGTCCCCACGAGGAGCGACACTTTCACGACGAGGCGGTGAGGACGAGGTGGAGCAGCGAGACTTACGATGAGATAGGCCCGTCTCGGTGGTAGACGCTCCTTCGACTCACCTTCACGGCACAGCCACGCAGACGCCGCCGCGAGCCTAGCCGTTACACTCTGCACCGACGCCACAGGTAAGGGTAAGGGTAAGGCTAGGAGGCGTGATACTTATGTGTAGGCTTGTGGTTGGGCTTAAAAGTCGTTGTATATATGTTGTAATGAGCTAGGAGGCACTTGGTATGTGGTTGGGTGAGATGTGTTTGTAATGAGCTACTTGTTGTATATATGTGTATATGTTATATTCATGTGATATTTGTGTTCGAATCAGTAGTCTGTACTTTGTGGTTCTATAATTCCTGCAATGAATTTATGTTTCACATAACGATTGCAAAGGCTACGAGCTATGAATTTATTACGAGACTACATGCTCTGAAAAGCCTACATAGGAACATTTATTGCTAAACTGGAATCTGAAAAAGCCTACGAGCTATTTCCTGCAAACGACTGAAAAGGCTATGAACTATGAATTTATTACAAGACTACAGGCTCTAAAAAGCCTACATAGGAACATTTATTGCTAAATTAGAATCCTGAAAAAGCGAAAAGATTAAATGCGACCTCCTCTCCATGGACTATGCCCACTGCACTGGATAACTTTGCCTACATAAAGCCCTCCTATGTCTTCCATACCACATCTTCTCCTCAAGCCATCACAATACTACTACACAACAATGTCTTCACGGAGGTCCGACCCATTTGGAGTGCGGAGTGGCATGAGCACCAGAAGTGCCATTGCGGCTTTAGGGCGATGTTGGGAGTCCGGACGGATCGAGTACAACGAGCCAAATCGGCCGTAGGTTCTTCAAGTGTCGGACACGGATGACGACCGTGGTAACGCACGCGACAACTAAATCATTTGTTTCTCGTTATCGTTTTCAACTTGATCCATGACATCTACCACGCCACACATAGGCTTGCACGTTCATCGAATGGGTGGATCGGGTGTCGCCGGCATGGCCGGATAACCGGCGATGGAGGTGGAAAACAAAGGACAATACTTTGTCAAGATGACTCGAGCTCGCGAGGTGGAAGCGGATGCGGCTTGAGCAAGAGCGCCGCGTGAGGGTGGATCAAATCCGTCGAAGGGCAAGGAGGATGAGCTGCAAAGGCGTGGCGATTAAGTCTGCGTGAAGCATCCATCAAGCGTTAGGAGGAAGAGTTTCAAGCTCGTGATGCAGCTCTCAAGACCAAGAGTGACGGGAAGAATGATGCGGAGCCATCCTCAAGGCCCAATAAAAGGGGAAACAACCACGCTACACCCGTGAGAATAGACCCATGCTATCTACGGTCTATGTAATCCTATTATTATGCATCAGTATTGTGTTTGCCTAAGCATCATTGCACTTGAGACTACTGGTATGGCGGTATTGCGTGTCGGTGCTTCACAAAACTACAATTTAATAGAGTGCATAATGTTGCCCACCCATGCTTGCTCCAAAGAATGTCCGCATAATGGATTAGTTTGCATATAGAAAACAGGAAATCATGCCTACTCAGTTCAAAATTGTAAATCATTACATGGAAAATTCACATTTTCAAGCACATAAATGTCTGCAAAAGAACAACAAGACATTAAACTATATCCTCAACTTCGCAGATTATACCATGTGATTTGCGGTAGCAACATAATTACTTATGGGAAAAGTCTAAGGCACATAGGTTCTTACCTTGCCCCATTTTAGCTCTTTTGAATTCCATGAATAAGAAACACCATTATCCCCTTCTCTAACAATTAATTTTTGACCATCGGAGTTCCCTGCTTAGGAAAGAAGTTACAAACATTATTACCTTACTAGCACCCGAAATTTTCAGATTGAACATGACATCATCAAAAAATGTAGCAGGAAACAAAAATTGTGTTTCACACAGTTCATCAATTTTCGAATGTTTGCAAAAGCTACGGATTATTTTGAAGCGCGGCGAGGCGCCACCGGTCACGGCGGTGTTCACAATTTTCACAGCTGGCGCCACGATCCACGGCTCCGGCTCGCGCCTTCAAAATAATCCGTGGGTCATGGCGCGAGCTCGGCGCCACGATTGACGGCTCCGAGGTCGGCGCCACTGACCACGGCGCCGAGGTGCTGCCACGTCGGCGCCACGCTGGCCACCACGCTGGTGTGGGCTCGACACCTCGGCGCCGTGGACCACGGCGCCGAGATGTGTTACCTCGGCGCCGTGGGTCACGGCTCCGACCCTCTGGGTCTAAAAACGGAATTAAAACTACCAGGGGTCTAAATGTGAATATTTTTCAAAAAAAGGGCTAAAATAGAAAAAATTCGGTCAAGTGCATAGCCGCGGGGTGAACGTCTAGCCCACTGTAGTGAGGAATTATAGAAGACGGTACATAACTCTTTACTAAAGTCGGCTAGCCTTTTTATTTATAGTTACTTAGCATATATTATTAAATAATGTAAGCGGCAGTGCTCACCATGCATCTTTTAGGCCATCTTTCAGGCAAAAGAGTTGACCATATAAGAAAAGGACTTGCGAAATTGTGATTATGATGACCGAGCCTCGCTTTTCCAAATCATTACTTGACAATGCACTAGCTACTTAGAAACTATACGGATTAACCAAAAACTTATAATTTCAAGAACAAACTTTATTCCAATATAGCGCTATTATATAATACTATATATACTCCTTTTAGATGGCACTACTATAAAAAGTGTAATACTATACACCACATCACTGATGGTTCTCTAAAACAGTCAGTATTAAATACAATCACAGACGTTTTAGTTTAGAGACCGTCTGTGTTGATACCAGTGCTAAAAATCATCTGTGAAGAGGTAATATCACAGACGGTTCATGGTAAAATCATCTGTGAATCCTTTCGGTAACATGAGCAACCAACATAACACTTGGCTCGTGACTCTCTACATCTACAACATTCCTCCTTGATTGTGTATGAAGCGGAAATATATTTTGTTGTCGATACTTATCCAAGGGCCGAACCAACGTAGGAATGATATTGATATATACTTAGCACTGTTGGTGAAAGATCTAAAAATATTGTGGATTGAAAAGATGCAGGTATAGGATGCATACAAACGAGAGAACTTCATTTTTACGCTCCTTGTTGTTCTGCACCATAAATGATTATCCTATCTTTGCTATCCTATCGGGCCAGAGTACAAAACGGGCTAAAGCCTATACTCACTGCTTAGATGATACCGAGAGTGTGTGGCTGAAGCACTCGCGCAAAATTGTGTACATGCGTCACCATAAGTTCCTTCAGATGGCTTACCCATATCGCAGGATGAAGAAACAATTCGACGGAGAGAAGGAGGACAGTTTAGCTCCAAAGCATTTAAGCGGCAAAGAAATCTATGATATGGTTAAGGATTTAGATGTTGTGTTTGGAAAGGGACGTAAATTGATGATCCGTTGGAAGAACATTTGAAAGAAGAGATCAGTATTGTGGGATTTACCTTTTTGGAAACACCTAGAAGTTCATCATTACATCAACATCATTCACGTAGATAAGAATGTATGCGACAGCTTGATTGGTCTCTTACTAAACATTCGTGAACGCATGACTTGACTTGGTTGATATGGACGAACTTACCTTCCCCTACTTGTTACACTCTGTCCAAGGCCAAGAGAATTGAACTATGCCAGTGCTTGTATGGTGTGGAAGTTTCATCTGGTTACTCCGCCAATATAAAAAAACTTGTTTCGATATAAAATTTGAAGTTAATTAGCATGAAGTCTCATGATTATCATGTGCTGATGACGCATATGCTCCCTATTGCAATTAGAAGTATTTTGCCAATCAAGATCCGAAAGACAATTATGAGGTTATGTTATTACTTTAACACAATTGCTCAGAAGGTCATCGATCCCAAAAGACTAGATGCTCTACAGGACAAGGTGGTGACGACTCTATATCATCTTGAGATGTATTTCCTTCCATCAATTTTCGATATCATAGTCCATCTCATTGTTTATATTGTGTGGGAGATAAAAATATGTGAGCCCATGTTCCTACGTAGTATATACACATTTGAGAGGTTCATGCAAATTCTCAAGTCCTATGTACAGAATTGATCTCGGCCGAAAAGTAACATCGTCAAAGATTATGCAACCAAATAGATCATTGAGTTATGTGCCAATTACATGGCTCGGGTCGAACTGATAGGTATGCCTCGATCTCACCACGAGGGGAGGCTCAAGGGTATCGGGACCATCAGAATGAAAGCAATCATTGCAGATATGCATGCGTATGCTCAAACCCATTTCACGGTCTTGCAAGACTGAAGTGTCCCCATATATTGACCAGCACAAGAATGTGCTTCAGCAATAGAATATGGACTAGTCAGATGTTTGGATCACGAGACAACATAACAGTCGGTTCAACCAATGGTTGAAGGTGCGACTTTCTAGGAGCTCGTCAAGTGATATGCTGACATGGTCGGCAAAAGGTCCAACATTTACAATTGTGACATGGAAAGGATATGATATAAATGTGTACACGTTCTATACACAGGCTCAGGATGTAAAGAGCACTAACTAGAACAACGGTGTCTGCATAGATGCGATCAGTACCAATGGGTTGAAGAACTCCTACTATGGGTTCATAGAGGAGATTTAGGAGCTCGACTATATGCTTTTCAAGATCCCCTTGTTTCAGTGCCGTTGGGTCCATCTCCCATAGGTAAAGGTTGACAAGTACGGTGTCACTACCGTGGACATCAAACGTGGTGGATATAAAAATGAACCATTCGTACTCACTAACTAAGTTATTCAAGTTTTCTATGTAACCGACTAGGCAAATAAGAAACACCATGTAGTTCTTCATAGAAAAAGGAGGATTGATGGAGTTGAGAATGTAGTGGACAAGGAAGAATATAATTAATTTGACGAGTTGCCTCCTTTCAAAAATACCATAAGGGTCGAGAAAGAACAATGTGACGAAACTAGCTACATACACGTCAATCATTATGAAGGGCTAATTTTTAAAGAAATAAGCAAGTGGAATGATGAATGAAATGTTTATCTTTATTTACATTTATATATGTGTATGAGAATGTGTGATATATATGTGTGTGTGAATTTGCATTTATGTATATGAGTGTGTGATATATATATATATGTGTGTGTGTGTGTGTGTGTGTGTGTGTGTGTGTGTGTGTGTGTGTGAATTTGCATTTATATATATGAGAATATGTAATATATATATATATATATATGTGAATTTGCATTTATGTATATGAGAATGAGTCATATATATGTGGATTTGCATTTATGTATATGATAATGTGTGATATATATGTGGATGTGAGTAGGAATATCACATATGGTTTTAAAGTAAAACAAATCGTGATATTTATCATCATGAGCAGTTCTAAAATAAAATTGTTTGTGATGTTTTATTATTACAGATGGTTTTAATTTAAAACCGTTTATAATGATAAATATCACAGACGGTTATTAACTAGAACCGTATGTGATTATTCCCCTATATATACATTGTGCACTAGGGTTTGTCCCCACTGTACTAACACTAGTCCCTACTAACGCTACCGCTCCCCCTCGGAGCCCGTCACCCTCCTCCTCCCTTGAATCTTGCGGTGCTCCTCCCCCTCCCCCGTCGCCCTCCTCCTCCCTTGACTCCGGTGGCACTCCTCCCCCAAGCCTATCGCCACCTGCCCCGACTTCGGTGGCCCTCCTCCCCCACATAGTCAACTCAGTGGTTTAGATTGCCATTGCGGCTCTAAGTTTTCCTCTGTATTGATATTTACTATCATGCTCAATTTGTCGTGCTAGTTAAACTCGGTTCTATTATCTCTGAAACTCGTAAGTGCTAGCACTAGGGGGACTTTGCATGATAGTTTGTTAGTGTTGTGATTGCTCAATAAAAAATTTGGTCAACATGAAATTCTTATGTGACAATTTATGATATTGAGTCAGACTGTGAGCTAAGTTATTATCTTTACATACTAATTCTTATTAGACATGTTTTCAGTCAATAAGTCATATATCTGAACATCTCTGCTAGAGCAGTTCACTTGACATGCTTTCGGACAGTAAGTTATATATCTGAACATCTCTGTTAGAGCAATTTACTTGAAGCAAATAGGTTTGATATATGTATCTAGTTCATTGTTAAGTTTACTAATGCTTGTCTTCAAATATTTGGTAAGGTAGTCTAGAGTTCAAAGCCTGACTAATTAGAGAAATTGTCACATAAATAAGTGATCATATTAGTCCCTTGTGGCGAGAAGGCCCTGCTGCTAGTAGATGCAACCCGACACCCGCAAATCAATTAAATCAATCTATGCATTATGCAGATCATTGTAGCCCACTTACTTGCTCTGTAAGCATGAATTCCTATTTTATGACTCGAGTAGTCCATCGTGTCAAGAGATGTTTATTTAATACTCATGTCATACGTTTGTTGCAGGAATTATGCTATACTATTCATAAATACCTTTGGAATTAATCTAAAATTTTGGCTAAAATCGCTTACTTTCCAACAATTCGGAGGAAAACTCATGTGCTATATTTGGTCGATAAGGAAAACCTAGTTCATATAACGATTGCTCGATGAAGAAAACACAAATTGTGATCATTGTGACCACATTAGAGAAAAACTCATGATTTATATTTCAAGAGCCTAATTATGACGACATGCGTTGCTAGCGGTATGCAAAGCGTGAAAGAACTTCAAGAGCCTACTTGTCAATCAATACGAGGAGAAGGATCGACGCCTTCCACAAGTATCCATTCTTGGAACCACAATGGCAAGAGTTTGTGGCGATGAAGATGATAAATAAATTTAGGAGTGAAAGTGCGACGCATACGGGGCCCTCGGTAAAAACATGCACCCATGGACTTGGCACAAAGAGGGTATGCGGGTAAAATCCGTAATGGAGGAAGGAGGATGAGCGAGCAATTCTGCGAGACACCTTCCCGCCATTTGCCGGGATCTCAATGGCGCGTCCAAAAATCGGATAAGAGCAAGGTCATCGAGCCATCTCCTTTTGAAACCTGCGAGAGGAAGTATCCTATCTCCTAGTAAGATATCGAACTACCTAATTTGTAATTACTCCATAACTTTATAGGAAGTGAAATGACATGTCGGGCTCTTGTAAGAAGCGCTAAGTGTAGAATATTTTAAAGGCTCATTTCAGGTAGTTAGGGAGAGAGATATACTCTCCATTAACCGGGAGCATAGTGTATTTGAATACCATTTATTATACTCTCTGAGTTGCCTAGCTTTACTCAAAAGATATCTAAGACTCATAATGCCAAGCTATAGACACGCAACATGCCAACGTGTGGTCGAGTTGAGACAACAAGATTTTCACCGCTCTCCTCTTTCTAGCCTCTACCCAGAGGTTATGGGTCCATGATTATTGGGTATCCACTATCCAATGCGGAACACTCTTGCACGACTCTGAATGGACCTACCGTTGTCAAGTATGGTTTTACAATTTCCATACCACCCTTGTCCTTGAGCCATTCCCACTTCCGGAAGTCCAACACCCTATAGATATTCAATTGATTTGAGCAGCTGCTAGACCAGGTTTGCTAAGTTAGAACTTGAGGTTGAACAAATTATGTGTCCTTTACTTAGTATATGGTTCTTATCCTTACTTTTTATCAATGAGGCAACCAGCCACAAACTAATAACCCAGTATACTATGACACTATCACCATCCAACCCAAGCCTCATCCCTAGGGTAAGATCGTCGGCCCCAACCATCTCATCGCTTTCCATGATTCATTCTTAACCCTAGTATTATTTTGTAATTCTATCGGCAAAATGTCGAATCTCTTAGTAGTGTAAAACATTTAAGTTCTTGATCTACTCATGGTGAATTTGGTAGTAATTATATTATTGCTAGGGCTTGTCAAGTGTTAGCAGACTCACGGGTTGCAGCAGTCAAAGGCGAGTGCGTGCACCGACCAGGAGGCGCCCTGGATTGCGGCGACTGTGGAGCAGCTGTTGCGTGTGGTCGGGGCGATGAGACGGGTATTAAATGGGGATGGCAGAGACTGTCAGAGCTCGTACAGTGTTTGACTAGGGTTGGCCGCGGTGTACAAGCAAAATGGTGGTGGCGAACGGGCTTCGACCGTGTGGAGGGGAGAAACAGGGGAGGCGGCGAACTTTTAGTCTTGTGCCAAGGATGGAGAAGGCGTAAGCGGGAAGGGAAAGCGGAAAATGGTTAGGAATTACCAAATTGGGAAAGGAATTTAAATTCAAACAAAATTAAAGAAAATTCAAAAGTGGTTGAAAATTTTTGGGTGTTTCAATGCCCATGACCAGGACAAAATGACGCATCTCCTCTGGGGTGAGGTAAAATGTGTACTTTTTTTGCATGAGTAAGGCTACTTCCAATACTCCCCCGTATGAAAAAAGCCTATAGGTGCTACCTCGTGGATCATCACATATTTTGTTGGAAGGCACTTAAAGTTTTTGTATGAAACTTTTTCTTCCTTTAGACAAGAAAAGGGAGTTTTATTCATTAATGATAAGTTGGAAATGAATGACCTACTCTTTTTTGAGGGGAGCGAATAACCTACTTAGAGCAAGTTTAATAAGGCTGACTGTGCTAGCTACAAGGGAATCCATGTCAGCATAGTCCTACGTGGAGGGGAGAGAAAAGGAGAGAGAGAGCCAAGCCGGCTCCCATGCAAGAGTCGGGCTATAGCACAGGAAAAGAGGCGTTATCCATGCATGCATCCATAGGACTAACTGCTATACCCATGCATGTATTAAATGATCACACTAAACTGCTATACCCATGCATGTATTAAATGATTGAGAGCTCTTGTGGAGACAACTTATAGCCAGTTTATTGTATGAGTTGGCTGCATCATTATCTTTTGATGACATGGAAATGTATTAGAGGTAGCAGCTATCTATACTATTAAACTTGCTCTTAGAACATAGAAATTTCACACGAATCTTTGCGGTTATTACAAAGACCTTGCAGAGCTCCACCGTTTCATACATGGCTTAAAGCCTATTTTGGACTACACTGATTTCACAATGGCTTAAATCCTCCCGATTAACTCACGACGACAACAACTGTTCATATTAGCTGCGGTTGATGATTTTTAGCTATAGCTAATAGTTTTTTGTTGAATATGAATAGTAGTGGCTGAAAGAAGTGACTTTTAAAAGGAGGGCAAACAGCGGAAAAGTGAGGAAGATATATGTGCAAAAGCAGAGTGAGAGGAGCAAGGTGCATGATACGCCCATAACCCTCTGCCTTATATCCGGAGCGAGGCGGGAGCGAGAAGAGTGAAGAAACCACTTTGAAAAACTGAATGTGGCTTCTGACTTCTTCAAATAAAAGTTAGAAACAAAAGCCAATACGAATAAGGTAGTGTTTGATGCAGCTTCTGGCTTTATAGCTGAAAAAGCTTTGTAACGGCTAAAAATATACTATAGCGGCTGTTAGTTTTTTCTTAGTAATTAAATTTAGAACATTTTAAAAATTAAAATGGTTATGTTATCGTGGGCAATAAGGGAAAAAAGGCTAAAATGGCGAAAAACCCAAAGGTAAAAAAAATTGAAAACCAACATGTTTCAGAAGTCAGAAGCAGAAATCGTTGGAGTGGGGCCTAAATACATAACACATTGGAGATTTGGAGTGGGTTCTTTTGGACTGTGGTTTATGCCTTTTGGCTTAAATTTTTTAATTCTGACTATTTGCGAGAGAGTATAGAGAGATAGTTACATGTGATTTTAATCAATATAGATAAAATCAAAATAGTATCTAATATTATTAAGTTATAAACATCATCTTAAATTTTATTTGTCCAAAAGTTAATAACCGTAAAAGGTCAAACCATAAATTCAGAAGGTAGTGGCGTTGAAAGCTACTTGATGGTTAGTATCGACTAAAAAAGTTACCGTATTTTTTATTGAGGGCGGCGACCAGTCCGATCGATTCCTCTACTTAATGCGAAATAAGATCAATCACAGAATACATAATAATAGATTGAAAATACAGAGAGGTAGAGAGAACTCTTATTCTTTCTTTATTGCTTTTACGATTGCATGTACAAAATCTGCCAGGTATAGCTCCTATTTATAGTCTACGGTGATGTGCCCACCATGGGCCGGACTTACGCCCAAGCCCAAGTTTCCTAACACTCCCCTTGGGCACTCATCCAACACGTTCATGTCTCATCAAAACTCCATAAAAATATAGTGGAAAATTTTTGGAGAAAGAGTACATGATATATGTTATGCTGCGATGCACGAATTGCCTCATTAAAACCTTAGTCGAGAAACTTCAAGAAAACTCGTCAAGGGAAAAAGAGTACAATTCACCCAATTTTATTCAATCTTCAGGACTTATTCTTTTGGGTACTTGATCTTCATGATCAAGATTTAATAACGGGCTTGAGAGAATTCTCCCCCCGAATTATGCACTTCTCTAAGTCTCATCATTCCAATTCCTCGTACACACCTTTGAAAGCTAGATGCAGAGAGCGACTTAGTGAACAAATCTGTCAGATTTTCACATGACTTAGTATGCAGTACTTTAGTCTCGTTCATATTTTGTAATTTATGAGCATAGAAGAACTTAGGGTTGATATGCTTTGTGAGATGACTCTTCACATAACCCGTCTGCACTTGTGCAACGCAAGCTGCATTATCTTCATAGATAATTGTGGGGGTTTGCACAATATTCATCCCACATGACTGCTAGATGTGGTGAATCATTTATCGGAGCCAAGCGCATTCTCGTGTGGTTTCATACAGTGCTATAATTTCTGAGTGGTTAGTCAAAATCGTTACAAGACTTTGCTCAGACGATTTCCAGGAAATTGCAGTTCCACCACACAGGAATACGTAGCTTGTTTATGACCTTGCAGTATACGGGTCCGACAGGTACCCGGCATCTGCATAGCCAATCAAGTTCAAATCTTGATTCTTTCTGTAGAACAATCCAAGGTTCTTGCTTCCTTGGAGGTATCGGAAGATGTCCTTTATTCGCTGCCAATGCCTTTTGGTAGGTCCTGCACTATACCTGCCTAACATGTTTACGGCAAATGTAAAATCCGGTCTAGTGCAGTTTGCTAGATACATAAGTGCTCCTATTGCACTTAAGTATGGGAATTCCGGTCCTAGGACTTCCTCCTCCTCTTCCTTAGTTCGGAAAGGATCTTTTCTTGTTTGTAAAGACCTCCAGATCATCGGTACTTTTGATGGGTGCGGATGTAGGCCGATTGATGTACTAATATTCCTTCAGGGACATGCTCGAGCTACAGGCCTAAGCAGAATTTGGTTTTGTCCAATCTTTCATTTCAAATTCCGACTCCAGGTAAGAAATTGCTTCTTTTATATCTTCCATTGTTCCGATGATATTCAGATCATCTACATATACTAAGATTATACAAAATCCATTTTGAGATCGTCGTATAAACACACAGGGACAATCTTCATTGTTCGTGTAGCTTTTCTTGCAGAGAAAGTTGTTTAAGCAATTATACCACATTCTACCATATTACTACATGCATGCGGTGATTTTTAAGCTTCACATGCATGATTTCTATTTGCTCTGTCTTGGTTTGGGAGAGGATTCCTTCAGGGACCTTCATATAAATCTTGAATCCAAGTTTCCATAAAGGTATGTAGTTACCACATCCATTAATTACATTTCTAGATTCAAGTTCACTTACATCGAGATCAAATATCTAAAAGTTATTCCACTCATGACTGGGAGTAGATTTCTTCATAATCAAGTCCTAGACGTTGAGTGAAACCTTGTGCTACTGGACTTGCTTTGTATCTCACTACTTTGTTTCTTTCATTTCTCTTTCGAACAAATACCCACTTATGCCCTCTGAGGTGCACATGGGGAGGTGTGCGGCATCTGAGCACAAAACCTCTCTTTTGTTCAGAGATAGTAATTCAGTTTCTATTGCCTTCTTCCAATCTTCTCAATATAATCTTTTCTTACATTCAGCGAGTGATGCAGGCTCGGGATCAAGATCGATGATTGTGGCAATTTTTTTGCGAAGTAGATATCAATATTGGCTGTTGCCTATTCATGGACTCTCCCATGTGCATATAATTTATAACTATTTCTTCATGAGATGCTTCTTCTGGAGCTTCTCCTTGCATATCGCTTCTTCCAATTGTGGTGACAAGTCCCTTTAGTTTTTCAGCTCCGATGTGTGCGCACACAACCATGCCGATTTCTTCTTCTATGGGGATATTTAGATCCAATATGCCCTTTTCTGAAGGTGTCATACTCGTGCCAGGTCTCAACTAGCTCCCTTTCTCGTTCTGGGGAACTTCAGTGATCGGCTGTGATATGTCCTTCCTATCCTTCTTCACCGAGTGTCCCCGGTTACTTGGGATTGGAGGAGCTGAAGTTCTTGTCCTTTTATTCGAGGCCTCTGGACGGGATTAGGGATACCTTCGCTTTCTTTCGTATTTCAACCCTCTCGGTGCATTGCATGCGAGCACATTCGACTTAGTCACGCTCTTCAAATCACTAAAGTGATCAGCGGTGATTTGCTAATGCTTACAAGTCAATGATCTTCTGGACCTCTTTATTTTCTTCACTAGTGCGCGAGTCATGTGCATGGATTCACGTGGCTTGCCATGTAATTTTCCGATATTTTTCATTAACGGTTGATTTCCTTCTCCTAATGTTGAGAAATTATCCTCATCAAAAATGCAATCAGCGAAGCAGGCAGTATGCAAATCTCCCATCATAGGTTCTAAATACCTGATTATGGATGCAGTCTCATAACCAACATATATCCCAGTCTTATGCAGGGGGCCCATTGCGATCTGTGGTGGAGGGTATAGGTACATAAACCTTGCATCCAAACCTCCTGAGATGAGAAATTTTTGGTGCTGACCCTTGCGCTAGTTGCATAGGTGAATGGATGTTGTAGGTCGATGGTCTAAAGTTGATGAGATTCGCTGTATGTAGGACTGCGTGTCCCCAACATGTAGCTGGCAAATTACAATTCTGCAAAGGGTTCGGGCAATAAATTTAATTCTCTTGATTAATGCCTCTGCCAAACCATTCTAGGTATAGACATGCGGTACCGAATGCTCAACTGTAATTCCCGTCGCCATGCAATAATCATCAAATGCCTTTGAAGTAAATTCTCTGGCATTGTCCATTCTGATGGACTTTATGTAATGATCAGGGAAGATATTTCTGATACAAATGATCTGCGAGATCAGCTTTGCGAAAGCATGGTTTCTTGTGGATAATACACCCACATGCGACCATTTCGAGGAAGCATCAATGAGCACCATGAAATACTTGAATGGCCCTGAAAGAGGCTGAATGGGACCGCAATGTCTCCCTAGATGCGTTCCAGGAATGCAGGAACTTCATCCTTCACTTTCAGAGTGGAGGGTCTGGTAACTAATTTCCTGGTGGCACATGTAGGGCACACAAAATCTTCGTGATTCGGGAAATTCTTTACATTAATATTATGCCCTTGGGAATTGTAAGACATGGGTGGCCTAATCTGTCATGCCGAGACAAAAGAGTTCAGAGCTTCTAAATCATCTTGGGGTGATGTTGTAGGCTGCAGTGCCTTCATGTTGGTATAATATAGCCCAGTTTCTAGTGAAGGAAGTTTTCTAATACCCTTTTCATTCTCTTTGCGTTTCGTAATGAGTAGGTATTTCTTCCGTACTCTTCTTCAATCTCAACGTGGAAACCATTGGCGCGAATATCCTTAAAATTTAGGAGAGTTCTAGTCGATTCTGGGTACAATAAGGCTTCTTCAATGACCAAAGTTGTGCCCATTGGGAGTATAATTGTGGCTCTTCCTGAACCAATTATACATGCATCGCTGCCGGCGATTATCGTAAGGCTGCCAACATTCTTACAAATCGACTGAAAATACTTTATCTCTCTTAAGATGGCATTTGTTGTGCCGCTGTCGGCTAAGCACACTTCCTTCATAGGGTGCCACACGTGTTCTAATATAAGATATTTTATTAACATGTATTAGAAGGTGATCAACATATAAATAAAATACTTCAATATCAAAACATATCATGTCATTATAAACTGAATAAATAAATGCTAACGTACCATCCGTGCAAGTTCTAACTTGTCATTTTCACAGAAAATAAATGACAATTAAAGTCTAAATGCATTCTGTGCATCATGCTGAATCTACTAGAAAATCAGAGACTTCTTCGGCTATTTTCTCAAGAGTGATATGCTCTTCGAGAGAAATCATGGCGGTGGCTGCCTCTAGGTCGAAAGGGGGTGCTGCTGCCGGGATGGTCTCAACCTCCATCAACGCGGGCAACTGCCCAGAACTCTCCCCCTCAACAGATGCAAAGTGGGCTTCAGGCTGTCCTTTGCCATCCTTCTTCTTGTGGGCTTGGAAGGCATCAATGACATGCTGTGGCTCTTTGCAGATCCGTGACCAATGCCCCTACTTGCCACACTTGTAGCAGCCTTGGTCTTGCTGGCCATAGGTCTTGCCACTCCGCTTTGACTTGCTTGGTTTATTCTCACTTGGAGCTTTGACTTGCCTTTCTAGGTTGCGGTCTTACCCTTTCTTTTCATCAAGGGTTTTCGCACCTTATTGCTACCGGTGTTGGCCCCACGGCTAGCGGAGCTCCCAGGTGGCTGAGTGACGTAATTCTTGCGAAGAAGTTCGTCCTGAGCCTCCGCAACCTGCATCATATCAATCAATTCGGCATATTCCTTGTAGCCGTCTTGACGATAGTTGCTTGCGGATTGTACTGCATTGGGGTGGAAGGTGGATAAAGTCTTTTCAATCTTCTGCTCGTCTATGATCTGCTTGCCACAGAGTTAAAGATTGGTACAAAATCTGTGCAAGGCAGAATTGTATTCCCGACCGTCTTGAAGTCGGCAAACCTCAGTCTGATTCACTCTTGCTCTGTTTGAGAAAAAATGGTGTACTTTAGCCTCTCAAACCACTTCTTGAGTACGGTCCAGAGTGCTAGCACGCTCTTCTCTGCCATGTACTCATTCTTGAGAGTGAGCCAGAGGTGATGCCTGAGAAAATGAAGTGCCTAATCATTTTCTCAGGGGTGGGTTGGGCGTCATGCGGTCCACCAATCCTAATAGCTGCGCGGAGCTTCTTAGCTCCAAGCGCTATCTCGACATCAAAAGCCCACGTTAGATAGTTTTGGCCATGTTGGGCCAGCTCCTCAAACTCCCGGTTTGTGATGCCAGTCATCTACATGTGTATGAAAGGAATAAATAAGTTTACTGCTGGTAAACGTACATGGAATAATTTACTGTAGATAAATAAATGGTACAAAAGATTCTCGCAATGTTCCATAATTTTCTATGATTTTTCTATAAATTTTACAAATTTATTGAGAAAATTTTTACAAAAGATTCTTTGCAAATTCAGTGAGGCCCATATCAGTTCAAAGAAAAATTTCGCGTAATTTTCTAATTTATTGAGAGGTTTTCTGTGAAATTCAGGACCCGTTCGTAAATCTGAGGACCTATTCGTATTTTTCGGAATTACAAAGGCCTTTCTGCGAAAATTAGGACCCATATGCAAAGTCGCTGGCGCCCCCCCCGGGCCATCACGCCTTGGCCCATACGGCCGTTTCAACCTGCTTCGACCAACTTAAGGGAACTGGGTAGGTTTTCCCCTACCGCTGTCCTTTCAATGGCGGCGCGGAGGCGAGTGGCCGGGGCGACGCTGGTGCTAGCCTCGAGCGGAGGCGGCCGGATGCGTGTGGCGGTGCGAACCCGACCGGCGCGGCGGCGAGCGATTTGAGGCGGCGGGCAAGACCGAACAGGCGCGTTGGGCATTGGCCAACCGGCGGCAGCGGCCGGGCGTGGGGCGGTCGGCGGTGCCGGGCGTGGGCGACCGGTGGCTCTTGGGCGTGGGTCGGCGGGTGGCGGTGCGGGCGGTGCGCGAGCGGCGCAAGCGGGGCAACGAGCGCGGGCGGCCATGCGGGCGCGAGCGCGAGGACCGGCGGTCGACGGCGGCGACCATGCGGGCGGCGGCGGGCGGCGCACGCGGTTTCGCGTCGGTGCACGAGGCGGCGGCCGAGCACGCTTCCTCGGCGGCGGCCATGCGGCGGCGAGCGAGCGCGGCAAGGCGGCCGCGGCGGCGATAAAGCCGACGATCGTGTCGCGGCGGCCGTGCAGAGGCGCTCATGCATATTTTTCCTTTTTTTTCAATCTACAGTGCAATCAACATCTACTCTATGATGCAATCTACCGATCGACATTGTGCCGGCGACTTCAAGCATGTTCGCGGTATATTAGAGCGGATTTGCACCGTAAATAATTAATCTAGAAAGCGAAAACTTCGAATTTATAGTGATCTAGATAATTCAATCTATATTAGAGTTTCGATTATTACCTTCGATTCACCGGAGTAAGTCGTGATAACGTGTTAAGGAACCGTCGCTGGCGACCAGTTCGATCGATTCCTCTGCTTAATGCGAAACAAAATCAATCACAAAAGACGGAATAATAGATTGAAAACACAGAGAGGTAGAGAGAACTTCTAGTCTTTCTTTATTGCTTTTCTGATTGCATGTACAAAATCTACTGATATGGCTCTATATTTATAGCCCTGATCAACTCGGCTTCGGCTTCTGGCTTATTTTTCACTATTTATAAGTTTCGTATTTTTCTGAACTTTTGGCTTTTTGTTGAGCTTTTTTGCCGGTTCTTTTTTTCCCATATTTGTTTATATTATACGTAACGGGATAACATATTTTTTAATTTTTAAATTTTTTTAAATTTAATTATGCTAAATAAGTCTCTGTCTGCTACAGTGTTTTAGCCATAAGCTACGAGTTTTTCAGTCGAACCGATCATCGCCATAGTTTACCGGTGAGATACTCATCATGAGCTAAGATTTTCAGTCTAGACCTAACATTTTTTAGTACGGATTCTTTTCTTTTACTAATCGCGTCCTTCTAGAATAAAGGGCCACCACCGTTTTGAACCATGGTTTGAAAGTCGAAACACCCGTCTGGTCAAATCCAACGGGCAACGGGGCTTCACTCCCAACGCGCATGTACGGAGACCGGGGACAGCAACCTGTCGGTGTCCAACTCCAACAGGATAGTTTTGTCTCCAAAACTGGGGACGGCCAACAAGATTGGCGGACTAGGAGGACATCTACTGTTGTCAAAAGATTATAATTTTAATTATTTGTTTGAGAAATTATAAAAATAAAAACAATAATATATAATTTTGATCAGTACAGTTAGACTCTGCACAAAATCTACTACAATCGATATATAAACTCTGTTTTTTAAAAACACACCTTTTAAACATGAGTTAGGGCCGTACAAAAAGCAAAAATTATTTTAGGATCCGATTCAAATTTGAACCAAATCCCAAATCCTACGAAGGAATCACTTCTTTTACAAATTCATGATGAGGTAAATATTACTGTGTTCTGCTCCTCCATTGACACAGCAGCTTCACCTGGGCTGTGGGCCGTGGCTCTGGCTCCCCATGGTTTTGACCGGCACATTTCGGTACAGTGAAGACTCGCAGATCGATCACCCATTGGTTTCGTTTCGTTCTTTCCACTCACGTCGCCATTATTTAGGCTGTGCATCCGGCCCCAATCTTGGAGAGCAAGAAGCACAGCAACACCGCCCGCTTCATTCTTGGAGACAGAGAAGAGGAGATCAAGAGTCTCCACCCCATCTTCTTCCTCCTCCTCTTGCTCCTTCCTCGCGCAGATCTAGCGAGCGATGGTGTTGGGCGGGGAGCAGCTGCTGCAGCCGGAGGGGGAGCACGGCGCCGCGGTGATGCGGCGGCGGCCCAAGACCAAGATCGTGTGCACGCTGGGGCCGGCGTCGCGGTCGGTGGAGATGATCGAGCGGCTGCTGCGCGCCGGGATGTGCGTCGCTCGCTTCAACTTCTCCCACGGCTCCCACGAGTACCACCAGGAGACCCTCGACAATCTCCGCGCCGCCATGGACCGCACCGGCATCCTCTGCGCCGTCATGCTCGACACCAAGGTACTAGATCCTTTTCTTTGTTTCTTTCTTGTCCCTTGTTGATCTTGGTTATTCCGTGCCTCTTGATGTAGTTCTTGATCTGTGCTGGGCCTTATTTGTTGCCTGCTCGGGTTAGGCTTTGTGCTGTTCTTGGGCTTCTTTTCAGCGCTAATTTCATCTCTTTCTCTCCGATTAATATTTGTACATGGATTTCGCAAAGTTAGGTTGGCCTAGTGGTCTTGTTCTTGGATGAGACCTCTGGTTTCTTTTCCACCTTTCTTTGTGTACTGTTGCTTGTTCTTGATTCTTGTGTCCCAAATCCTGACTGTTCTGCTGTTCAACACATCGCTTTCGGCTGAAATGTGTTTGGCTGCTTGTGCATGTTAGTACTTTTCGTGCTACGGGTTAATTTACCTGCAATTTAAGCGGCAGAGTGTGGATGACCAACAGCCATTACCTACAAATATATGAAGATCTAGCCAATAAATTGTCGGCATTTGGCATCTGGCTTGGATTGCATGTGAACTTCGCAATTGGATGGAGCAAACCGCTGTACTAATCCCCCCTGAATTTGGACTGGCTAGCTAGCTGTTGTTGATTTCCTTTCACTGTTGGCTGTAGTCCTCATTCCACAGCCATTCTTCCTGTCTGTGTTTCACTGTTAATGAATGTTGTTTCGTTCGTGTCTGTTTTTGACTTGGGTGCTAATGGGGGAGTGTTTGTTGTTCTGCCTCTACGCTCCCAACTAATTTGGAACCGTCTAAAATGACTGTGAAAAATGCTAATAAAAACAAATAACTATTGAGAACTTTCAACCTTAGATTTTGGTAATAGTGAAAAATGAAAAACTATTCAAAAATGGAAGAAAATAAAGATAAGTAATCGTTGTGAGAAAATTTTAACAGATTAAACTTGAAAGGTTGATAGTCCATAGATCTCTTTTGTTTGCCCCGTTTCTTTGTTTGGACCTATGCACTGATTTTACACTGACATTCCGCCGACTTTTATGATTTATACGAACAATCTATAAATTTTTCTGTAATCTTATATATCACCATCAAATTGATGTATAGATGGTATTTTCCTAGCACCTTGCGCATGAGGATTATGAGTTGAAGTAATGTTGCATAGTATAGGATCGTATGGCGCAATCAGAGGGGTGAATGATTACTTTCGCTTTTTAATACTTGAAAACAAAAAGAAAATCAATCTTTTTAATACTTGAAAACAAAAAGAAAATCAATCTAAATTACCGAATGTAGATTTCGATCGCTCGCTACGATCGCTTTTGCACATAGTCGAAATCCCCCTTTGCTTGAAAAGCTTCGACCGCTCGAACGCTTTGTCGCTCTAACGTTTCGACCGTTTGAACGAGTACAAGCCAAAAATAACACCGTGCTCGTAGCACGCCGGATCATGATATGTTAGCACACCGTTGAGAGCACAGAAAAGCAATGCCCAGGAAAACGCACCGCTGATGAACTTTTCTTGGAATAGATTTGATCTATTACTTTTATACCATATTCGTGGCTACAAAACGCCCTCACGGCATCCCTAAAAACTCTCGCACAAAAAAACCTTACAAAGCCACAGTCAAAACACTTAGCCTACCTCTGCTTTTATATGCTAGAGACTTAAACTGTATTTGACTCAAACACAAACATGAAATCCTATCTCTTCCTCAAATCAAGTGATGTGAAACTTTTCCTAACACGAGTTTTACCAAATCTCAAGCCCTTCTCGTTACGGACTCCTTCCATAATGTTTTCAATCTCACCACGTGACGAAGCCTCCATGAACGCACCTCCCGTATATCCATTTCGCGTTATCAATTTACATGTAGAAGCTTCCAGAATCGCACCACCCGTAGCTTCTCTACGCATCACTTTTGATCTCCATGTACTTCAGCGTTAGCCCGACTATCTCACATGACATTCTCAACCGTCTGGACCTCAGATCTTCCCGTCCTACTCCGGTCCTCATCACCAACTATGATCGTCTCACACTCATCTACACATTTAAAGACCAAAGAAACGTTTCGGCACAACTTCTACAACTCGATCGTCATCAAGACTCACACCACCCTTATTCATCTATAGATAAGAATAAAACCATCTCGACCATCAACCGGTCGTCTCGATCACACATTCTATAGCTTACCGCAAATTAGCTCCAAACAACTTCTTACGACCACTAGCTCAACGAGTACTTGAAAACTACAAGTACCGAAAGCGACAAGTCTACGATTACCAATCATCAACCAATCACCGCACCATCGATCACCGAGCACCGAGTATCACCGACAATCACTCCGACCAGATCAGTCAACCACTAACCCAACACGAGTACTCAAGGTATTTAAAGATCACGGAATTAAAGCATTCGTACCTACCATGAAGTCTCACGAATACCAACGCGAAGCCTCGACAATCAATTGCAAAGCCTTCGACGGCCGAAGATAACGGTAGCAGACTGCAAAGTCGACGACTATGAAAACAAGATTGCGAAGTCTACGACTATAACAGCAGCTCGCAAAGTCTACTACTATAACAACACTCTGCAAAGTCTATGGCCATCGACTATCGTCCAGCAAAATCTATGACCATACATCTTTTAGCAATGTCAAAACAAATCTTTTAGCATGATTAATCAATTTATGTCAATGACAGACATCTCAATAATATCCAAACCAATTATAAAAACCACAATTAGCATACTTTTCATGTTTGTAGCATAATTTTTTTTTCGTTGATGGTGGAATGCTTGAAGTATACTTCTTTTCATTTATGCATTTTTTTGTGCTTTTGTCTTTTATTTAACCATGGTATGTTTGAAACATACTTCTTTTCATTTATGCGTCTTTTGTGTCTTTTCTTTTTATAACATGTCAACTTGAGTGATCATAAAATGAGTGCAATATGAAATATATGAGCTTTATAGCCAAAATTTAAAATAAGACTCAAAATCATACTAACCTTTTAGATGAGCATTGCAAAGTATTATCTATAATCAATCTAGTCAAAGTGTTTTACCATGTCATTCTTTAGTTCAATTGTTGTAAATTAATTATAACCAGTCATGATTAAAGCTACACAATATGAGTAAATATGGTAAAAAGCTCTTTTACTCAGTTGACTTCAAAGACTTGGTCTTTATGAATTTTTGACAAGCGTAATAAACAAAACTTCTGACACCACTACAAAACTTTAGAATAATCTCATATGATGCATTACACCCAACTCACTCCATAAAATTAGAAGAATCAAGCGGTTTGGTGAAAATATCAGCAACCTGAGAATCAAAATCAATAAAGTGCAAGACATCTTCCTTTTCCACATTGTTTCTAAGAAAATGATAGCGAATATCAATGTGTTTGATTCTTGAATGCTGCACAGGATTTTTAGCTATGCTAATTGCGCTAGTATTATCATAGTAAAGCAGAACACTATCCAAATTTAAGTCAAAATCCTTAAGAGTGGCTATCATCCAAAGCAATTGAGAGCAACAAGAAGTAGCACCTACATATTCAGCCTTATCAGTGGAAGAAGCAACAAACATCTGTTTCCTAGAAGCTCATGAGACAAGAGATGTGACTAAAAAGTGACAGGTGCCAGAAATGCTTTTTCTATCAATTCTATAATCCCCAAAATCCGTATCCAAATAAGCTCTAAGGGTAAAATAAGAAGAGTAGTACCATAAGCCAAATTCTAAGGTTGATTGAAGATATCTGAAAATTCGCTTTACCGTTGACAATGTGATGTACGTGGGGAAGTTTAAAAGCGAGCATATAAACACAGTAAAGTGTATATCTGGTCTTGAAGCGGTAAGGTACAAGAGAGAGTCAATTATGCTTCGGTATTCCTTTTGGTCAACAGGCTCACCATCTTCATCCGGATCCAACATAGCCGTAGATCTCATGGGTGTGGAAATTGGTTTGACTGACTCCATGTCAAAACGACGAAGTAGATATTTGGTGTACTTATTTTGATGCAAAAATATATCTAACTTTGATTGTTTGATCTGAAAGCTTAGAAAGAATATAGGCTCTCCTATCATGCTCATCTCGAATTTCATGCTCAGTGTCTGAAAACTTGAAAACAAGAGTATGAGAGGAACCACAAAAAATAATATTATCCACATAAATTTGAACAAATAAAATATCATTGCTATACTTAACAGTAAACAAAGTCTTATCTACATTGCCCATTTGGAAATCATATTTTAGCAAGTATGATTTAAGTCTATCATACCATACTCTGGGGTGCTTATTTTAGGCCATATAAAGCTTTGGAAGCATGGTGCATAGCCCTTGAAAATTGTTTATCGCCTTGTGGTTACCCTCAGGAATTCAATTTATTTAATTTTTAGGAATTAGGACTATTGTTATTGGCTGGTTATGTGCTCACATTTTCTTTTTGGTGGCTTCCTCCCTTCCTGGTATATGTACACAGCATATTGCAAAGTGAAGACTAACAATTTATAATTAAACTTGAGCAACACAGCATGTGTGTATACTCCTACAAATGTTTCTGACTTGTATTAGTTTGTGCTGCATTGGTTGGGCATATTTTACTGTTATGTATTTTAGCTATGATATGCCTTTGTTTTTTTTAGCATTTAGCAGAATATCTGGCGTGTAAAACTGGATCATATCAACGTTTGTTTTTTAATAAAGCAAATTTCAATACGCATGGCTGCATGGACTTAAACTTGCGGATATTTTACTGTTATGTGTTTTAGCTATGATATGGCTTTGTTTTTTAGCATTTAGCAGAATATCTGGCATGTAAAACTGGATCATAGCAACGTTTGTGTTTGAATAAAGCAAATTTCAATACGGATGGCTGCACGGACTTGTACTTGGGGGTAATGGTGATACTGTGTGAGGTGCTTGTTGGAAACACACACCTTGAGCACAAGTCCCTGTGAATGTTTTGAGACATACTCTGATACAACATACAGTCATACACCCAAAAATGATTTTTCTATCTGCGTGCATATTACCATCAGCCGCTTGATAATTTCAAGAGTTTAGAGGAAATTCTCTCTTTTTTGCTTGGGTTTTATGATTAAAGAAACAATATTTGATCTCCCGAGCCTCGTCTGTAGAAGCATAAATGAAACAGTCATCTTGTTTTGTTCACTATTGTTGTTCTATATAATGTTTACTGATCTGATGTTCATTGGATTTACTGACATGTAATTCAGGGTCCAGAGATCCGAACTGGTTTTTTGAAAGATGGAAAACCTATACAGTTGAAAAAGGGTCAAGAAATCACAATTTCCACTGATTATACCATAAAGGGTGATGAGAACATGATTTCAATGAGCTACAAGAAGCTAGCAGTGGATCTGAAGCCAGGCAGTGTCATACTATGCGCTGATGGTACCATCACTCTCACTGTGCTTCACTGTGATAAAGAGCAAGGCTTGGTTCGCTGCCGTTGTGAAAACACTTCTATGCTAGGTGAGAGGAAGAATGTTAATCTTCCAGGGTCATTGTTGATCTCCGACACTCACTGAAAAGGACAAGGAGGATATTCTTAAATGGGGTGTCCCAAACAAGATTGACATGATTGCATTGTCGTTTGTTCGCAAAGGTTCAGATCTTGTAGAGGTCAGGAAGGTGCTTGGGGAGCACGCCAAGTCAATAATGCTGATGTCAAAGGTATGGTGCTCTCTTTTGAGTATTACACTTCTACAGTTAGCAAGATCATAATCGATTTGCATGTACAGGTTGAGAATCAAGAGGGAGTAGCTAACTTTGATGATATTCTGGCAAATTCTGATGCTTTTATGGTGGCAAGAGGTGATTTGGGGATGGAAATTCCTATAGAGAAGATCTTCTATGCACAGAAGGTGATGATTTTCAAGTGCAACATTCAGGGTAAACCAGTTGTGACTGCAACCCAGATGTTGGAATCTATGATCAAGTCTCCTCGCCCAACTAGAGCAGAAGCAACTGATGTTGCCAACGCAGTTCTTGATGGAACTGACTGTGTCATGCTCAGTGGTGAGACAGCTGCTGGGGCTTATCCAGAGCTCGCGGTGCAAACTATGGCCAAGATCTGCTTGCAAGCAGAGTCATGCGTCGATTATGCTGCTGTTTTCAAGTCAATCATGGCATCAGCACCAATTCCCATGAGCCCATTGGAGAGCCTTGCATCATCAGCTGTCCGCACAGCCAACTCTGCTAAGGCGGCAGTTATCTTGGTCCTGACTAGGGGAGGAACAACTGCAAGGCTTGTGGCCAAGTATAGGCCATCCATGCCGATACTGTCTGTCGTGGTTCCTGAGTTGAAGACCGATTCCTTTGACTGGATCTGCAGCGACGAGGGGCCTGCGAGGCACAGCCTTATTGTGAGGGGCGTGATTCCAATGCTGAGTGCTGCCACCGCGAAGGCCTTTGACAGTGAAGCCACTGACGAAGCACTCGGGTTTGCCATAAAGAACGCCAAGGTGATGGGACTTTGCAACACTGGCGAGTCCGTCGTGGCCCTGCACCGGATCGGGACTGCATCTGTCATCAAGCTCTTGACTGTGAACTAGTGGGCAGACAAGAGTGCAACACCATTTTGCTTGAGGAAATTTTTTGCGAGGCTGCTTATGCGTATCCACAGTTTTTTTTTTGGTCAAGATTGCGACTTCGCATACACCTTATGTTATGAAGTTGTGGTTGTTTACCATTTAGAGGATAGCCATATTGAAGCAGTTAAAACTATTATAGCAACTTTGTTTTGCTGCTGCTGCTACTACCATTTCCACAAGTGCTACCACTATTGAACTTGATGGTTGTTTCACCATTTTGCTGGTTATTTATTCTGATCACTTGTCTACAATTTGGTAATTCGTGAGTTTGTCTGAGATATGGTGAAAAATAATCAAACGTGAACAATTAGTCAGCTACATCCAGGGATCTAAATTTCCGTACCGGGTTGCATACCACTAGGGGTGAAAACGGATCGGATATTTCCCGACCGACCGACCGCCGAATTCGAGTCGGATCGAATTCGGATAGTTATATCGGATAATTATCGGATTCAGAGTCGGATTCGGATAGTTGTTTTCGGATACTGATTCGAGTCGGAGTGGACTATCCGACGGATACGGATACTATCCGAATTTTATCGGATAATACCGGATATAGTTTTGGATATCCGCCCATCACCAAATCATCATTTTCACCCATCACCCATTAGCAAATCCAAATAAATTCCAATAAATGCAAATAACACAAAAAAATTCGAGAAAATGCACAAAAATACTATAAATCTAGGAGAACTTAGGAAATAACATAAACTATTTTTAGCTTTTAGAAAATAGTTAAAATAAGTTTTTGCTCTTGGCTTAAAAATAAAATCTAAAAAATCCAAATAAATTTCAACAAATCCAATAAAATATGGGATATGATATGGAATGAGTAATATCCGACCGATTCGATCCTGTCACTCTGCTACTGGATTATGTGCTAAAGCAACTATTTCCATCAAGAAAAAGAAGATATGCTAAAAAGGTTCACCATATGAATATATGATATATATCTCTCGGATCCTCATGTTTCATTCATCGGGATCGTTGGTAAGAATCCACCTTTGATTTAGTATTGAGTGTTGATCGCACTTTTTACTAGTGAAGCTGTACCTTTTGGAACTGTAATCATCTGTATTATCCGCCTATATTATCTGCTTAGAGCGAATTAGTTATATATCCGTCCCGATGGTACCGTATTCGAAACTTCGAATATTCCGAATTCGTGTTCATATCCGGTCTTACCGTATTCGACTCCGAATCCGAAAAAAATATGGATTAGGATACGGTTTAAGCAATATCCGACCGAATCCGATCCGTTTACACCCCTACATACGACCGACAGGTTTATCATTTCATATCCCCGCCAGGAACTGGATTATACCTATGGGGGATCGAATACTGATGGACCGCTTGGGTCCTTTGACAAAATGAGTAAACCAAGCAAAATTCTGCATAGGAATGTGTCATGGTGTCTCCGATATTCGCTTTAGGATACGGTTCCGTAGGCTTTGGTCGTCAAAGCTACTTGGAGTGGTGAAAACTTAAAAGGGACATCTCACAAGTGTTTAAGAAGAGAATGACCGTGAAAGGGATATGAAATATGGGAGAAGTGAATAGTATGTGTACAGAGATAGCAACTTGTATTAGGAAGATGACCACAGAGGTACTTGGAGTGACCAAAAGAACAAAATGCGAACCAAAAGACACGTGATAGTGAAACAAGGAAGTGCAAAAGGCTATCAAGGAGAAGACATGCTACAAGCATACGCATCATGATAAGAGCGATGACAACGTCATGAAATACAAATCGAGAAAAAAATACAAAGAAAACGATAAGTGAGGCACGAGTCAAGGCCTATGAGGAGATTTAACAGAAGCTAAATACAAAAGAGGGAGAGAAGTAAGTCTACAAGATGGCTAAACTTCGAAAAAGGAATACGAAAGATTTCAACCAAATTAAATACATCAAAGACGACACTAATAGACTTTTGGTGAAAGACGATGAAATCAAAAATACGTGGAGATATTACTTCGACAAACTGTTCAATTATGACAATGACGATATTTATATGATTGAATTAGATGATGCTTTTGACGATACCATAGGCTATTTGTTCAAAGAATCCAGAAGTCGGAAGTAAGAGATGTCTTAAAAAGGATGAAAGTGGGTAAGGCATTAGGGTTTGATAACATTCATATCGAGGTGTGAAAATCCTAGAAGAAGTGATAATTGTTTGGCTAACTAATTTATTCAATAGCATTTCTAGGTCTAACAAGATGCCAAACAAGTGACAGAGGAGCACATTAATATCAATTTTCTAAAACAAAGAGACATTCAAAGTTGTACAAATTATATAGAAATTAAGCTCATGAACCACATAATGAAACTTTATGAGCGAGTGATTGAGCATCGTTTAAGAAGAGTGACTAGTGTGATGATAAACTAATTTGGTTTTATGCCTGAGAGGTCGACAACGGAGGCAATTTTCTTGATACAACAGTTGATGGAGAGGTATAGAGAGCAAAAGGGCATTCACATGGTGTTTATTGACTTAGAGAAAATATATGACAAAGTGCTAAGAAAGGTTATGCAGTGGATACTCCAAAGGGAAAAAAAAAGTCCCAACAAAGCATATTACCCTTATTAAGAATATGTACAGAGATGTTGTAACCAATGTAAGAACATGTGGTAGTGATACTAATGAATTCCCTATTAAGATAGGACTACACTAAGGGTCAGCGTTGAACTCATACATTTTTACTCTAGTGATAGATGAGATCACGCGAGATATACAAGAAGATATTCCTTGGTGTATATTTTTCGCTAATGGTGTAGTGTTAGTTGATGAGAATAGGATAGGTATCAATAGGAATTTAGAGTCGTGGAAGACTTTAGAATCGAAGGGTTTTAAACTTACTAGGACTAAAACTGTGTATATAAAGTGTAATTTCAGCGGTGCAAGACAGATGATGGAGATGTTAGACTGGACAGACAAGTAGTGTCTAGGAAGGACACATTTCGATATTTGAGATTGATACTAAAGTGGGGCGGCGAGATTGATGAAAATGTGAGCCACAAGATAAGAGCGAGGTGGGTGAAATAGTGCCAAGCATCGGGTATCCTATGTAACAAAAGTCATTTTAAAATTAAAGAGTAAGTTCTATAGAACAGCGATCAGACCTGCGATGCCATATGGAGTAGAATATTAGGCGATTAAAAGACATCACATACAAGATGAGTATAGCAAATATAAGAATACTACAGTGAATTTGTGGCTACACAAGGCGGAAAACGGCGCTCGCTATGTCTCTTTTCCTAGTTGAATTTGGATTTTGACAGCAAACTGGCTCGGCTGTGCTCCCCTCAAACCTGCCCAGCGGCCTCCAAGAACGACCATCGCGGAATGGTAGGCAAACACAATTTGAGAAGAGCACCAAAGAGGGCTTCAGCCTCACTCGTTAATCACTTGGGAGATCGACGCTAGATCTTTTCAGCGCAAAGCAAAATTAAGAAAAGAGGCAAAACACTTACAGCAGTTCCTTTCTTACTCTTTAAACCCCTCCGGTTCTTCTTGCAGGTCTCCCGGATTGTTCTATTGTTTTCGTTTTTAAACCTCAGGGTCATGCTCTTATACTCTGCTTTATCTCTGCTTTATTAATACAATAGACGGTCCTTTCGTTTTTTTTAATAAAAAAACAACTGTACCAGCTCTAGGGGTGGAAACGAGCCGAGCCGAGCTGGCTCGAGCCAAGCTCGTTTCGGTTCGTGTGAATACTAGGCTCGGCTCGACTCGTTTCAGAAACGAGCTACGAGAGAGGCTCGGCTCGAAATTCGGCTCGAGCCGGCTTGCGCTCATGAGCGAGCGGCTCGTAGAGCGATTTCCTGATTCGTCTCTCTTTATCAATTACTACATGTTCTACTCCCATCCATACCAAAGCCGTCGATCAGTCACGGTCACCTCTCATAGCTAAGTTCAATCTAACACTATGAAAATGGAGATCACCTATCTGCGCGACCACTCAACAAAACTAAAAGTGTCATAAAGCAGCGGTATCACCGAATTCAGTTTATCTATCATACCATACCAAAGATCCAATTCAAATAAATTAAGCCATCGGTGTGAAGCACCAACGAGCAATGCGACACCGGATCCACGATCCACTCACCACTACGAAGTAGGCGGCGGCGAGGAAGAACCCACAGGGACCCGACGCGCGCACGTGAGTCTTGAGGAGGTAGGTGGTGGCGGCCGGAGGCGAAGAGGCCTGAGAGGAGCACGGCAAAGCCGGCCACAAAGATAGCGAGGTTGCTCGTGGCGGCTGACTGCCACGTCGGCGGCGATGCCATGAAGGCGTCGGCGAGTGCGCCCCGGAGGCCCGCCGCGGCGGCGGCAATGTCCGGGAGATCTGCTGGCGGCGGGCTGGGAGATCTGCAGCGGGGGGAGCACACAGAGGAGGGAGCAGGTGAGCAGCACACGGGAGGGGGAAGGGGAAGCACATGGCAGCGCGGTGGGCAACGGGAGCGGCGCAGTGGATGTGGATGGGGTGGGAGTGGTGCCATGGACGTGACGAGAGAGATGGTCCAATGAAGAGACTGCGCAACCGTAACACCGACGCGATGGAGAGATCGAGATGGAGAGGTGGACTCAGGAGACTTAATGGGTTGGCCCGCTATGCACTGGGCCGACTGTAGACACGAGCCTAATAGCTCGTAAGCCGGCTCGCGAGCGGCTCAAGCTCGGCTCGTTTTTTTACGAGTTGTAAAGGAGGCTTGGCTCGGCTCAAAATTTAACGAGCTCGAGCCGAGCCGCGAGCCTCAAGCTATTTTTCCACCCCTACCCAGCTCTAGCAATTGGACGGAGAATCCGGACCACGATGTGGGATTTGCGGTGAAATAACTAGCAAGAGAATTCTGCATTCCAAATGCGGCGAAGGAGATCAAAGAAGTTCCTGAGCTTCTTATGAAATTGTTGTACCCCTGATTAGCATCCTGCAGAAAATCAAAGAGCTGTACAACCCTGATTAGCACCCGATCCACGCAGGAGGCCAGTTAATGCACATCGCAACATCAGTTTTTCCCCAACCATAACCGTATTACAGAAAATGTGAGAAGAGTAACGAATGGCGAAAAGAAAGAAAGAAAGAAGAGAACGGAAACAAACAAAAGCTCCACATTTCCATGGCACCAGGCCAGCAACATACTCCTTTCCTTATGTACATTGGCAACCAGAAGCTCAACAGGAGAAGCCGGCAAAACAGCAGCCATCATCCTCAGTCCTCACAATGCCGAGAGCTGCTGCCGGACGTTGATGTCGACGACGGTGACGACCCCGGCTGGGAGAACAGGCTGTTGAGCCGCTGTATCGACACAGGCAATGGGACGCTGCCGCTCCCTTCAGCTTCGACACCGCCGTCGCGCTCCGCTGCGGCATTGCCCCTCGTGTCTGCTCCAGCGTTGCCATGGCCATCGGCATCGCCGTTGCCGTTGACATTGACATCACTATTGCCATTGCTGTCAGTGCCACTGCCACTGGCACATGAGGTCTTCGAGCCGACGTCGGCCGGCAACTGGAACCGGCAGATGGGGCAGGAGCTGTGCATCTCTAGCCACGGCAGGATGCACTGGGCGTGGAACCTGTGCCTGCAGGGCATCTCTCGGGCGCGCTCGCCGGCCGCGTAGTCCTCCAGGCAGACCGCGCAGCTGGCCGCGTCATCGTTGCCGTCGCCGCCGCCGCCGCTCACCTCCACGGTCGGCATTGCCTCGACGGCCTCCTTCTTCGCTGGCGGCGTGCCCTGACGGCCCGCGTCGCTCTCGGCCAGCTGCTGCATCAGGGCGTCCAAACCGGGGCCAAGAAAGTAGTCCCCCAGCGCCATGCCCTGCTCGCTGCCGGGGTCGGCGGCGAAGAGGCTCCGGCCGAAAGGGCTGTAGTGCTCGGCAGCATCAAGGTCTCCGCCGGCGGCGGCGGCGGACTCCAGGCGCTGGAGCTGTCGCTCCCGGATCGCTTGCAGGAGCCGCAGGAACGCGGTGGCGCGCCGCCGACGCCGCGAAAACTCGAGGAGGTCCAGACCGTGGCCGTCGTCCGCACCGGCGCCGGCGTCTGCGGGCCGCCGGTTGCGGCGGCGCAGGACGGGATTCCCAACCATGCCGTCAATTATGGGGGCCCAGATGGAGATCGCGCTGTCAGCGTCAGGGTACGTGCCGCCGCCGCCGCCGCCGTCATCGACCGCGACCGCGACGCCGCGGGCGGTCTCCATCTCCTCGAGGAAGCCGCTGCGGCAATAGGGGCACTTGATCTCCACCCCGACCTCCGCCGCCACGGGGCTCACCACCGTGGCGCACATGTGGCACCAGTACCTCCCGGCGACCACCGGCTCCGCCATTGCCTCCGATCTTCTAAAGCTTTTTTCCCCTTCAATGGAGCAGCTCTAATTCTTCGATTTGGCTGCGAGGAATCAATCAAGAAGGAAATATTAGAGCTTGACACCGCAATGGCGAAGAAACCCAAAGAATTGAAAGTCAATCCGGGCATGTTAACCTCGCATCGTTAGAAAATCTTCGTAAGAGTATAAGCTCAAAACTAACTGTTTCTGTGATGGAAAGAATAGATGCGTTTCTTTGCAAGCTCAGAGAACAAATAACATCTACAAATACTCAAATCCAATTAGGGAAAGAAGAGAATAACAGCAAGAATCGAACATTTTACAAGATATCCCTCAACGCCAACACAGGCTCAACCAATAAAAGGAAACCAATACAACAATCACAAATCTTTGAAGACGAACAAAGGCAGCACAAGGATAGGGACCAACCAAAAAACCCAATCAGAGGAGAAGAACAGGGGAAGCAGCAATTCACAGGCTGATTCCTCTGTTCTTCTTGGATGGTGGAAGGAAGCAAACCAAGGGGAATGAATGAATGACAAGTCAATAACCTAGGTCAGGGCATGTGGGGAGAGGAGAACCAGGCCAGAGGGCCTTGTCCACCTCCTCTATATTAGCAGTATCCTGGTTAATTACTGTGGGCTCCTAATATACATATATATAACCCATTTTTTAGGCAGTGCTTAAAAGGCTCTGTCTGCTCAATTATTGCCTGGGGATGCTCTGTCATTCTAATTTTAAACTCCCAAATCTTTTTCCTCTTAGTTTATCTCTGCCTTTTTTTCCCTCAAAATGTTCAGTTGTGGTGGCATTTCGCTTTCCATACAACCCAGATATAGATCATCCTGACCAAAAAAAAAGGGAAATGAAAAATGTGTTTTCACAGAGAGAAAAATATCCTCCTTTCTTCAGAAATATCATTCCTCGCTTCTGTAATCATTAATCATGTGCTGATGACACCCCGATTCCTTAAAAGTACTGGGTGCCATCTCAGCTAAAGATTAAGAATAAGAATATTTTTTTATTTAAAAGATCGTAAAGAGAATTTCAAAAGGCATATTTATTCCCGTTTTCAAAATATTAATGATATTAGCTCTTACTTGTGGTCTATCAGGACATCTTCAATACGTTTGGATATATGCTTAGAGAGAGAATAATATTACGTCATGAAGCATTTATACAAGAGTCATAATCTTTAATGAAAACAACTATTTTACAAATGCTTAGATAACCAAAAAGATTATAAGCTTGTTTAAGCATCTACTTACTCTAATGTAAATTATCAACGAATTAGTCAGTTACATGCAAAAGCAGGTAGAAACGTCAATTGATTCCCATGTGTAATTGCTTGTTGAAGCGCCGCTTCTCCTGTTAGATTTTTGCAAGCGTGGGCATCCTCGTCAAGCTGCGGCTCCGACGCAACTGCTACGCGCTGATATCCACCGTGGCAAATTCAGACAGTTTTCCCCCTAAGCGCCCAATTAAGCCCTGCGACTGACATTTTTTAGATAATGAATAGAAATCCGGCCTCTATATCCACACGTGGATATACACAGCCAAGCCCTGCGACTGACATGGCCTCATATTGCCATTTTCTACACCTTGATAAACCAGCTAAAGCTCCATTATAGTAAGTTTACTGGAAATTGAGAGAAATATAGTTATATTGAATCCATGGACCAGCCAATTTGCTTAGTAGATCGATAAAAAACTGGACAATCCACTCATACTTCAACACTTCAATATATCTTTTTTGCAAAATAAATTTCACAAAACCTCATATTTCATGATGATGATTATAGAAAACCACAAAGTTTTTAACATGCCGCACATAACACCATGTATTAAACCCCACCCCTAGCAACCTGCTGGTCTTCGTGCTCGAGTTCGGCTCCGAGGGCTCCGTCTCCAATCGCCTCGCTGTGGTGTCCTTTGCTCGCCTCAGCCTCGTCACGGAGCAAGAAGAAGCAGGGCAGGACCAGAAGCATGCTACAGAGGTCACAGCGAAGGACAAGGTGGCCATACCCGTCAAGCTTGGCAAGTTCAGGAGCCAGACCACTGAAGGAGGCGGCGGCTGATGCGCCAACCTTGACCAGGACGTGAGGTGGTGCTTCTCCATGGGGACCTATGAGTACGCCATGGACGAGAGCTCTCTGCTTCGCGTTGCTGTGAAGCCGCCGTACAAGAAGCGCCCGACGTGCGGCGAGCGACGTTGGCACGCCGAAGCGGCGGGCCGACGTCGTGAGCCCCGTCACCGAGTCCGAGTACAACGTGTTGGCGTGGGACAAGAGCGAGAAGAGCGCGAGCGGCAGCGTCGTGGACTAGGACCTTGAGTCCACCACGGTCGCCTACGGCGGAAACAAGCTCAACTCAAGGGCCGATGAGGCACCGTCGTTCGCGAAGCGGGCACTGTTGTGGATCAGAGGCCACCAGTGAATTAAACTTGCAGGATTCTTGGCCCTTGCTCCTCCTAGCTAGGATCATACGCTGATCGCTTGTGCAACATTAGATTAATTCATACATGCGGGGAGTGCAGTTTGCAGGAGATTTGCAGCATTTAGTGGGTGGATGAATGGGTGAATACTACAAGGTAAAGGATTGTTTCTATTGAACCTTTCATTCTCGCATGTAGACTCCACTTACTTTGCTTATTCTAATAGGACTACAATATATGAGGCTATATGATACATACCAAAAACCTTATGGTTTTCTATAATCATAACCACAAAATATGGGGTTTTATGAAATTTACTCTTTTTTTCGACAAACACTTCAATATGCCTGTCATATCAACACTACGTTTGCCTGACAGTAGATCCGCGGCCAATGTTTTTAGTTTCAGAAGTATTGCCTTTGTTAGCCAAAAGAACCACTCTGATATGTCTATCGCTCCTCCTGCTTGGATAATTCATACCCGATCTTTCCTGTCAAAGGTGCGGACCGGTTGTGTTCGAGCGAGCTGAGTTGGATTCGGACACTGCTTGTTCTTGATCTGCCTGAGTATATAAATACACTGCGCATAAAAGCCTACGGGGGAAAAAAATCTCAGACGATCGATGGCTGCCTCTGCTCAGGAGGCGGATGGCTTTCCGCCCGGATTCCGATCCAAGCACGCGCCGCCCACACAAACCTTCCTCGACCCATACCATGGCGGCGGCGGCGCTACACGGCACGAAGCCAGCGTGCCACCGTCCATGCAAGGGAAAGCCATGCATTGTACTATTTATGGTATTAATTACAGTTTAATCTGAACAGGAGCCGCTTTATGAAACAAAACCGATTTTGCAAAATCAAAAATTTGAATTGAATTTCCGTTTTCGTTTTGCTCTCTCTCTCTCTCTCTCTCTCTTCCTAGCCCTAAACCGCACCAATCTTAGCGCAAAGCCACCTTCAATCTGCCCCGTTGCTGCTTGATCAAAGAGGTGCCGTGTTGTCACTGTGCTTCGTCCGGAAAATATCACCGTTGTCGTTGATATTTGCTGCCGCCCCGGTATTTCTTCGCCGCCAAGTCCTCCCGAGTTCTCCCGCATCTTCCAATCCCTGCCAGCTCCTCTCGCCCATCACTGCACCGTACTGCCCGACCTACACCCGCCCTGATAGCCTCTAGCACAGCCTTGAAGCGTGGCAGCGCTGCCGACTGCTTGCCGCCACCGCCTCTGCCTCCCTCTCACGAATTCCACTCACAGCCAACCTGACACTGCTCTACCACCGTTGACTGCCGCTCTGCACCGTCCAAGCCAGCTGCGTCCACACTGAAAACCTTGAGCCATCCCGGCCTTCCCGAAACCGCCGCCGCCGTGGTTTCTCCCTCCCCTGTCCGATGCAAACCGCCTTCCCCCACCTATTTAAGCGAGCCAAGTCCCTTGAGGTGAACCTCACATCCCCCTGAAGCTAACCGATGCCCCTAAAGCCCCCGTCTCCTTCCCCAACTCCGGTAATTTCAAAAACCCCCAAACCCGAGCCCTAGTGCAATGTCGGCCCTCGACTCCTCCATTCTCCAATTCCTCTCACCGGCAGCTCCCTAGCATTCCCCAAAGCCTCCCCGACTCGCCGCCTTAACCCTCCGGCCACCCACCTTCCTCGGTACAGAGAGCTTTCTCACCGCCAAAACTCCTCCCCGTGGTCGGCCTAACTCACCCTTCCTCCGCTTACACTGACCCTTCTGCCAGCTTGCCCAAGCCCTAAGCCTGCCCTAGCACCGGCCCAATTGCCCTAGGAAGCTCCCCTTCACCCGCAATTCCAAAAATGGCAAAAAGGGAGAGCTCGCCGCCGGCAACTGCCGCCTCCGCCGGACCCTTAATCACCTAAAATGGAACCCCCATGCCGCACTGAGTCCGCCCAAGCCCTCAAAACTCGTCGCAAATAACCCTAGCCCCGTTGGTAGCTGCCGCCCCCTGCTCTGTTTTCCTCTGCGCGCATGCAAGCCAGACGGAGCAGATGAACAATGCTATGCAATGTTCATCCGACGGAGCCAATCGATCTCGGCTGAGCCTAACCCAGTCGGCCGCACCCGATCCGTCCGACCGAACCCGAGCTGATGCGGTCGCGCCGAACCCGCTCGCCAAAACCGACACGAGCCCGAGGAACAGTACCGAGCCCAATAAACAGTAATCGGTCTGAACCCAAAAATGCATGTTTATACTCCTTAGAACCGTTTTGAGCCCGTCAACCCAAATCTCAGGCCCATTTCCCCATATGACTCCTATAAGCCCAAAACCCCTTTTATTTGGATTTTTCTGGATTTCTTTCTTCTTTTATTTTCTTTATTCCTAGCTCAATCCTTCGAGCACGGAATTAATTTTATTTTAATTGTTTTACGCTAGCTTCCGAAGTCGAGGATTCATAGGAGCAGGAGGGAGAAGCTCAAGTCCAGGCCTAGCCCGCTGAAGAATACGAGTTAATCGAAATCGTAAACCCACAATTCAAGTCGCACATATTTTTGAATATGTTGATCCTTCATTCCTTAAATTATTTATTTACATGTACTTTCATTATGTTATTTTCGCACTATTATTTTATGTACAATACTGATTGGAATGACATGATACTAGTTATGTCCTACCACCCGAAAAAGCTCAGTCTAATTTGATGGCCATATTCACCTTGACAAGACATAGTAATATTAAATATAATAATATGTAATCGTGGTAGTTTAGAGAATCAACAACATCTTCTGTTAGTAAAAGATTTGGTATTTATTTGGGAAGTGGTTCTAGGGTAAGCGAGGATCGCTGGATCCTATGACCTTAACCGAGAGTGAAGGCAAGAATCACAAATCAGTGACTATGTTGTGGCACTGGACAAGAATTTGTAGGAAGAAATTGCCACCGGTGAAAATACAAGGACTAGACCCTTATGCTGAGTAAAGAACATAGTGATCACCCAACCACAAGCGTTGATACGTCAAACTTGGTCTAGCAACTGCTCAAATTCGATTGAACCTCTACATATGCGGTTGGAGGCAAAGTGTGAAGTCCATACGAAAGAGAGTTGAGAAGGGCCGTATGGAAGTTGGCGCCATTGTTGTTTTTATTGTTGATTTGATTATCAGATGTCCACACAATAGTAGGCTGAGATAAGTCAGGTTGTGGCCTGAGCTTGTTGTGGAAACCTACTAGGTAGAGGCTATATAAAGAATTGAGCAGTGAACAACCTTGTTTCCTTTACTCTTTAGCGGGAGTTAACGAATCTTGTGGGTAAAGCAGGGCAGCTTTGCAAAGTCATGACTAATTGTATTCGAATACGTCGTGCTTTCGGTAAATGAAGCTATGTTTAATGGGTGAATCCAACAACAAAGCATAAGTAGAATTGGAAAGGATTTGATAATGTTGGTGGTCTGGGAATTGAACCTTGAAAACCCCCCTAAAGTTTATAGAAAGCTATGGTTTTTATGTTTATAACCTGCTTATAACTAAAGCTGCATCCACATAAAATAATGAACTTTTCCCCATCACTTGATGTACCCTACATGTAGTTAATAGTAATCTCCGTGTGACTTGTTGAGTACGGTAGTTGTACTCATACTTGCTAGCTAAAAACACTAACAGAAATAGCTAGCAATGAGGAGGCAAATGAAGGCAAAGGAGTGGAGCTCTACGAGGTCGAGGATATGTGGAATTAGGGTCGTCTTCCACTCAGGCGTGCCTGTGGCGTTCTTTTGGTTATAATGTATCTAAGGGTCGCTTGCCCTACTGTAAAACTTGGCTTTTATGCCTGTATATTGTAATAAAGTTGGTCTTTGTCTTAAGCATGTGTTGGCAATGTTGCACACTCGATTGATGTAACTTGCAATTGAGCAATCTTTGGCGATTCTGAGGTTTCATAATACTCCCGAAATGGGGTGTTGTAGGGTGGCCCCACCTAAGCCCAGCAGCTGTTTGGGAATGCAAGGCCTGAATGGGACATGTATAGTGACATAGGTACCCAGGGGAGAACTCATGTATAAGGGTATAATCAGAAGGCACTCCCCATGTGGAGGGAATATAAGACATAGGCCATGAGGAAAGGGGCCTAAGCCATTCATTTTACTCAACTCCCACTACTACTCTCTCTCTTTGATGCAGAACCACAACATTGGCGCCGTCAGTGGGAGGACAGAGCAAGCCTCCAGATTTGAAGGAGGATGGCACTAAAGAAAGCTTCACCGGCGGCGAAGAAGAAGAAGGCGGAGGCGGCGAAGTCTCGCGTCGGCACAAGGGCTTCGGCTTTAGCGGCAGCGGTATGGCGATGGTGTAGGTGCGATCGAGGACCCGCCAGCGGCGCGACGACCAACCCCGCCATCGACGCGATGACCAACCCCGCCATCGGCGCGACGACCAACCCGCCATCGGCGCGACAACCCACCCCGCCATCGACACGACGGCCGATCCCACCGGATCGCTGCTCGACGGCCAACCCGTGATGGCAACGCAGCGCACCCGTTTTCCACCCGGCGCGGCGATGAATGACCCAGCAGCGACGCGAACCTCGTCACGGCCAGGGGCTCTCGGGTTCAACGCGCGCGCGCACTGGCGCGCGAGCCGTGGTCACCACCATGCGTGGCACCACCAAGCGCACCAACGGCCCCGCCACGCCGCTGTAGAGACGGCCTGCGGCGACCCTCGGCGTGTTTCGGCGGGAGCTAATGGACCTCCGTGGAGCCGTCCGGACATGCGGAGGCTCGAGCCAACACGCCCCTCCGGTGGCATCGAACTCGCCCGGAAGAGGCGAGAGCCACGACGCCCCCACGTCTAGCCGCGCCCCACTACGGCGCGTAGACTCGGAGTCCCCGCTTTCTGCGGGCCTACAGCAGGCGCCATGGCCTGAAGATTTCAAGTTCCCGAGTGCCATCGAGGCCTACAAAGGCGACTCCGACCCGCGAGAGTTCGTGCGCGTGTACAAGACCGCCATCGAAGCTGCTGGCGGAGACGACACCACGAAGGCAAAAGGGCTCCCCCTCGTGTTACAAGGGGTGGCGCTGTCCTGGTTCTTCACCATTGAACCAAAATCCATCTACGCGTGGGAACAGGTCCGCAACCGACTCTACAACAACTTCCAGGGAAACTACGTCGAGCGTGTCGATGCGGACCAGCTCTTCGCAGTTAAGCAAAAACCTGAGAAAAGGCTCCGGGACTACTTCAAGCGCTTCGCGAAAGTGCGCTGCCAAGTCAAGGACGTCAACAAAACAACGGTCATCAACGCGGCAATACAAGGCCTCCGACCGGAACCAATGGCCGAGTACAACGCGCGCAAGCCCATTAAGACGGTCGGGAAACTCTTCGACAAGATGGAAGAGTATGCCAGAGCGGAGGAGGACGCGCGGAGGCGACACGATGATGACTCCGACTCCAACAAGGCGGAAGGCTCGGTCAAGAGCGAAGACTCGCCGAAACAGGGCTCTTCGAAAGGTAAGCATAAGCAAGAGCAGCCGAAGGGCGCCTCCGAACGCAAGGAACCCCAACACAATGACCAGCCAGGCGACAGGCCCAAGCGCGACCAGCGCAAGTCCAAGAAATCCCGTTACATTTTCGACATCGAAGGTGGCTCCGAAGACAACGCCTCGCGGTCGCGGAGGCGGCGCCGAGGGCGAGGGCGTGGCGAGGTCGAGACGGCCGAGGTCGAGCGACGACGACCCGCGAAAAGCACGACGACCAGCACCACGAGGCGGTGGTGTGAAATCCGGCCGGGCAACCACGACACGCGTGCTTGTGCCACCATCGCGGCGCTCGGCGAGCATTGCGAGGACAAAACTGGATGCACGCGCGCGCGTTGTGGCTCATGTCCAACACCCGAGGACCAGGAGCACGGCCCGGGAAGGCTTCTGCGAATCGAGCGCATGTACGGCAACCTCGGGAAGGCCTCCTACGATTACAAGCCCCTGAGGAGCCCGGTAGCAGATTATCAACGTCATCTCCGGAGGCTCCTCACCGGAGTTCACCTCGGCAAGACAACGGAAGGCTTACGCGCGAGGTGCACCACGTCGTGGCATACTCGGCGCAGCGCGGCCGAATGGGCGCAACATGAAGTCACATTCACGCCGCGACGCCGAGGCGTGGAGTTCCCACCAAGACCCTTTGGTCGTCCGGGCCCTTGTGGCGGGGTGCGACGTCCGGCGCATCTAGTCGATGGAGGAAGCTCGTAAATATCCTCTTCGCTGCGCCGACCAAATGGGGATCCTTGGAGCCGATTGGGCCCTTCATGCGTCCCATGCAAGGATTTGGAGGGCGACCTTTGCGCGCCTTAAGCGGATATGCCTCAAGCCTCCTTTGGCCAAAGCGACAACGTCGGGGCGAGGACGCCATCTTCGACGTGGTCGACATTGTATACCTACAACGCCATAATAGGGCGGCCACTCCTAAACACCCTCGGGCGATCCGCATCACGGTTTCTGTGTGCATGAAGCTTCGGGCGCGGGCCATCATCACCATTCATGGCAACGTGACATGGCCCGCGCATAGAGCTTGGTGCGAGGCCCATGCCACGCGGCTCGCCAAGGCACCTAAGCGGGAGGCGGATCACGAGCCTCGGGCACCCGAGGCGTCGCGTTCCACGCGCGCAGGTTGCCCCAAAGAAGAGCGGCTCGTCGTGATCGCCCCACCGTCCTAGCGGTTAGTGGTTGGTATTCCTCCCCCTTCTTTGTAAGTTCTCACCCGGCATAGCGGGAATTCAATAAAGTTCACCGTTTGCACAAATTTCTGTTCTTTGAAGCAAAGACGCGTTCGCGCGCGCACTCTCCGTCAAAGATACGGGCATGAGTATAAACAAAGACGCGTTCGCGCGCGCACTCTTCGTCAAAGATACGACATGAGTATAAACAAAGACACGCGTTCACGCGCGCACTCTCCGTTAAAGATACGGGCATGAGTATAAACAAAGACACGCGTTCGCGCGCGCACTCTCCGTCAAAGATACGGGCATGAGTATAAACAAAGACACGCGTTCGCGCGCGCACTCTCTGTCAAAGATACGAGCATGAGTATAAACAAAGACACGCATTCGCGCGCGCACTCTTCGTCAAAGATACGGGCATGAGTATAAACAAAGACGAGCGGGGGGACGCCTCCGCACGCACTCTACGGAGTATAAATAAGACGTAGCGTCGAGTCGCCTCCGCACGCACTATACGGAGTATAAATAAGGCGTAGCGTCGAGGTTACGCCTCGCATGCAATTTCACCGCCGCAGCGCGGAGGCTCGCCTCCGCGCAGTCTAGAACTCTAAAATAAGGCGTGGCGTCGAGGTCCGCTCCGCACGTACTCTACGGAGTATAAATAAGACGTAGCGTCGAGGTTTGCCTCCGCACGCAATTTCACCGCCCGCAACGCGTGGACGGACTCTAAAATAAGACGTAGCGCTAGCTCCGCCGCCACCGCTTCGAAGGGTAGGGGACGGAGCGCTCGCGCGTCTACTTCTACTAGACGCCAGCTCTGCTGCCGCCACTTCGAAGGGTAGGGGACGGAGCGCTCGCGCGCCTACTTCAACTAGCGCCCGGCTCGCGCTACGCCAAGATAGGGGCAGGCGCTCGCGCGTCGCCGGCGTCTACTTCAACTAGGCGCGAGACTCGCCGCCACCGCCGAAGGTAGGGGCGGGCGCTCGCGCGTCTGCCGGCGTCTACCCCGACTGGCGCCGGCTCGCTGCCCGCCACTTGAAGGGTAGGGGCGGAGCGCTCTGCGCCTCTGCCGTCTGGCGCTAGCTCGCCGCCACCGCCGAAGGATAGGGACGGGCGCTCGCGCGTCTGCCGTCTGGCGCCCGGCTCGTGCCACCACCGAAGGTAGGGGCGGAGCGCTCGCGGCGTGCTGCCGACTAAGCGCCCGGCCGGCTGCCGCTTGGAGGATATCGGTGGCGTGTGCGGTTATCGCAACTACGTGTATACCTCGATCACACCCCCCCGCGGTGCAACTCATCGCGTCTGAGCGCGCGTACAAACACTCGAGTTTACCATGGGACAATGTGGCGGAGGATGGTGATGTGCCGCAAGATCTGGTCAAGGCTGTTCTTTGTATTCGCTAAGGACACTTACAAAGCGCCTGACACCCCGGCGCACGGGCTACTAGTCGGCGAGCTCATCCTTAACATGCGCCGTCATCGCCGTCATCGAGGTCCCACTCGAAGGCGCCCGACTTCGCCCAAAATCCAACGCTTCCTCGGCTCTTTGCGGCCGGAAGACGCCGTCGGTCGCGAGTCGGAGTCGTGTCAGCCCGGTTGGGTAGCTACTCGGGACAAGAGGCGAGAATCGAGCAGCCGGAAAACAACTCCGTATTTTGCAAACACAAAACAAAGAAGACAACGAGGGCTTGAGTTACGCGCACACCAACATGTGACAACCTCCTATCACACTGCGGATCAGCGGTGTCCTCCGGGCCGCGACGCCATCGTCGTCGCGGCGGGGACCTCGATCGGCGGCCAAGGTTCCCCTCGCCGTACAAGTTGTTACGTAGCTCGACTATGGCTGCGGCCTTGCGCATTATTCCATATCCGCTCATGGAAGAACCTCACGGCGCGGTGTGGCAGCTTCGCCTGGCGCCGGACATTACATCGCTTGCCCCGCGGCATCTCGATCGGGATCGGCTAACCCGCAGCGTGCTCACAACCGCGGTGTCGCGAGAGCGCGCCGCGTTAAACTGCGATGCCGCGTATGCGCGATGGATGCGAAGATCACCGCGGCGCCACGTGCAACGCCGCCGCCTCTCAATCCATGGGTGACGCGCGAGTCCTCGGGCGAAGGCGCGTCGGCGCCGGCGACAAGCCCGCGGAGAGTGTCTTCGGGGCGACATGGCGTCGGCGGCTGCGAAGCATCGCCAGGCATGATCTCGCTCGCGGACCTCGATCTCGCTCGCAGAGAGGCTGCAAGCTCGTTGTTTCTCCCTTCGGAGCGGCGATTTGTTGTACAAGGCCGTCCGTTCTGCGGCGACCTCTTGCCGCACCGCTTCCACGGCCGAGGCTCGCGCGCGTGGCGAGCCCATCGGTGCGGCGTCTTCATCTCGCGCCTCCAACTCCGAGCGGCGTACACGAGCATCTGGGCGGATCGCCTTTCGCGGCTCCTGCGGCTCTTCTTGACGGCCCGCGACTGCTCGTGTCGCTGCTCCTCGCGGACATGAGCACTTTGCGGGGCATGGGCGGCCGAGTGTCGTGCGGCGAGGAGTTAGCAAGCGAAGCGCGCAAGGGGTCTAAAGGCGAGCGCTTACCCGCACCGACACCTCAATGCATCTCCAAGCGCCACGACCGTGGAGTGCGGCACATGTTGTCCAATCTTTGGAGGCGCGTCTTCCACAATTCCGCGCCATGCCCTCGAGTATCCGCGGAGGGCGAAGTCCGCCGAGCTTGGCATGCGGCTTTGTGGTCGCCCGGCCAGGACCCCGCGCTCAAGGCGGTTCCTCCTCGGGATAAGTGTCGCTCGAAGAGGATTACACATGTCACGGCGTTTAAAAAAGAAAAAATAATCGAAGGAGTACGCCAATAACCTACCTTGGTCGCGGCGGGGGCTTCGGCGGAGTCTCTCTAGCCACGGGCGGGAGCGCTTCCGCCGGCCCCAGCGGACGGAGCTGTCTCGGAAGGCTTAGGGACCATCTGCGTCGAGACCTAGCGCCAACCAAGCTGCGCCACGGTCACCGTGGCAGAAGCTGGGAGGGCGCGGTGGAGGACCTCGATGCTCGGCGAGGTCCCACAGGGCTCCCAACACCGGTCGCCACAGCGAACCCTTGTGAAGTCCGCATGACGGGAGGGTGCGGCGCGCGCCGGCAGGCGGAAGATACCGCCGCGATACCCGCCACGAAGGGCCTCCGGCTGCGACATCCGTGAAAGGGTCTCCACGGCTCTGACGATAAAGGTCGAGACTTCACCCCATGACTTCGCGGGGTTACCCCACCTGCGGGAGACACCCGCCTCCATGGCGACACCTCGGCCTCGGCGCGCGGTTAGCAAGGTGGCGCTCCACTGCGCTCCCGCGGAGACAGCCCACCAAAGCCATGCTCGGAGACGAGGGCTCCGCACCGGTGTCGCCAGCCGACACCACCACCTCGGCAACGGTCACGGGCAACGGGGCCTCCGCGGCGCGCCCTCCGCTGCCGGCGCCCCCGCCCTCAGTCTCCGCGCCCTCTAAATCCGAATCGGCATACCTCGCCGAACTCGACCCCGGGCTCGCCGAACTCGCGGTACTCCGGGTCCTTTTGCAGGACGACGCCTTCGTCTTCGCGGCACCATCATCCTCGTGTTGCTTGGTCGGAGGCGTCCGACACGAAGCCTAAGGCCTCACACACGCGCGGTTTGTCCGCCCCAATCCGGCCTCATGTCGCGGTGCGTGTTGCGGTGCTCTCTACGGTGTATGGCGGGGAACACGCGCGGCGCGCGCTCCGCGTCCTCAAGGCGAGTCCCGCTGACGACACATTTACATAAATGCAATACATACAATCAAAGAGGAGGATATGGTTGAGGCGGCGAAGGCCAATCGGCGCGAACGCGAGCAAGCGGACGGCGAGCGTTGTCATCCGGCGTTCACCGGTGTGGCGCCAGCCGTGGGAAAGCGGCGTTGCAGAGCATCATATACTCCTCGGCGAGTTGCGCTTATTGAGCGGCGACACCCACAAGTCTCTGCGCCCTCGGCCTATCTTCTGGTCAGCGCTAGGCGGGCGGTCTTGAATATGTCGACCCGCTACGCATTCAAGGCGCGCCACTGCGTCACACGATGGTAGAACCACCGCCTCGCCGATTGACCTCCCACTTCCTCGGTCGCGTTCGCGAGGAAGAGCTTCCCACATGACACCGCGGGAGGAAGTTGACGCGCCAAATTTACGGCGTACCATCCTTCCGCTCCTTCGGTTGTACGGGCCTCATGCGGATCGCCAAATAAGGAGCGCTAGGCCAACACCCCTCGGCGCGAGGCCCGGTGTACTGCGGCGAGGCGAGCCACGCGTTCGAGTCAATTGTGACAACTCCAACGAAGGTTCGCGGCACCACCCGACAATTCTGCGGACGGAATCGAACCCGGCCGAAGTAGGCGCGAGCGATCGCCTCTCGACTTCCTAGAAGCGCGGCCGTCGTCATCGCATGGGCAACCGCGCAGCGTGGCGGTCGATAGCTTCCCATCTCGCGGCGGCTGGATAGTATCCTCATCACGGCGTGCGGCCCGGCTCGCCGAATCTGAACCACGACTCTTCTTCGCGCCCACCACTTATGCGCCACGGTGGATCGCGCTCCCCAGCGTGTATTTCACCTCGAGGCAGGACCGCTGCGGATGGCGTAGCCACTCGCTGATACGCTCGTCGCAAGTCTCCATCAGCCTCCACGGGGAACTCGGCGGCGGAAAAGGAGCGCGAGCAGGCGGCGAATGCGGAGAGCTGCGTGAACAACGAGAAGCGCGGTAGGCGTGGGTACAATACCACGGGGTTCTTAAGGCCCTCGCCTCCCACCTAAGTAAGCGCAAGCGGCGGCGACAACCGCTCGCTTCGCCTCCCCAGCGGAGCGAGCGTCGCGGCGGTCCGTAGCGACGACCGACCGTGGTCGTCTGATCTGTCACCGCGCGGCGCGTCATTAGCGTCCGCCGTGTGTGAGTCGCGCCAAGCAATAAGCGCGGTCGCGCGACCGATACAACCTTCGGCCCAGCGGCGCGGCCCCTCGACCACGGCACTTTGTCAGAAGGACAACCGCAAGCCAGCGTGATATCGCATAGCGGGGATCGGCGCAGCGCAACGCTCGCGGCCGGTGGCGGCGGCGTTGGAAGAGGCGACGGCGGGTGCTGCGCCTACAACGCGCGCGCCCGTGCCACGCCCTCTGCGGAAGGAACTTGGCTGCGGTCGGCCCGTTGGCACCCAATCGGTACCCGCGCGTGTTCATCCCGAATGGACAAGCGGCGTCACGGATATAGCGACCCGGCGTGTCGGCACGAGGTCGCGCGATTCGGAGCCATTAGCGCACTACGGGCGCTCACGGCCGGCTCCGTTGCCACCACCTTGAAGGGTAGGGGCGGGCGCTCGCGCGTCTCGCCGACTGGCGTCGGCTCGCGCCACCACCTCGAAGGGTAGGGGCGGGCGCTCGCGCGTCTGCCCGACTGGCGTTAGCTCGCGCCACCACCTCGAAGGTAGGGGCGGGCGCTCGCGCGTCTGCCGACTAGGCGCCCGGCTCGCTGCCACCACCTCGAAGGCTAGGGGCGGGCGCTCGCGCGTCTGCTGACTAGCGCGGCTCAGCGCCACCACCTCGAAGGCTAGGGGCGGGCGCTCGCGTATGCGCCGACTAGGCGCCCGGCTCAGCGCCACCACTGGAAGGGTAGGGGCGGGCGCTCGCGCGTCTGCGCCGACTAGCGTCGGCTCGCGCCACCACCTCGAAGGGTAGGGGCGGGCGCTCGCGCGTCTCGCCGACTAGCGTCGGCTCGCTGCCACCACCTCGAAGGGTAGGGGCGGGCGCTCGCGTATCTACTTCAACTAAGCGCCGCTCACGCTGCCACCACCTCGAAAGGTAGGGGCGGGCGCTGCGCGTCTACTTCAACTAGGCGCGCGGCTCAGCGCCACCACTCCGAAGGTAGGGGCGGAGCACTTGCGCGTCTACTTCAACTAAGCGCGGTTCATTGCCACCGCTCAGCACCCGGCCCACCACCAAGCGCTTCGCCCTCGTAGCTCACGATCCTCCAAGCGGGAGGGCGGTGGTCTTGGGCGCCACCCCTTGCTCGTCTTGTAGGCACAGCTCTCGCGAGGTGGCGGTCGGATGGCACTCCCACACCTTGCACGGTGCAGGTCATGACCACGCCAAGTTTTGACTTGTTCTCATAAGCGAGACCACCTTGATCCACCAAGATTGTCTTGGGAAGCGGGCTTGATCACGAGCCCCCGAAGGTGAGCACATCTAAGAAACGAGGCAAACCTTGCCGTTAACGTATAGAAATGCGAGCGAGCACGAAGCAGTGGCGATTCTGTCATGTGAGCGCTAACCAAGCTCCCGAGAAAAATAGGCCTCCATCGGTACATCAACATCCCCGGCGGCGTGGTGCGCGCATGGAATGTGGATGTCTTGAAGAAAACCATTTAGGGGAAGCGACACCTATCCGCGCGCAATGCGGTGCAAGATTACACCATTTCGCTATATATATATACCCCATCAAGGGAAAGTCCAACGGTGGAAGTCCATCCGTGGAAGTCCATCGGTGAAAGTCAGCGGCGGAAGCCCATCCGCGAAAGTCCAACCGGCGAGTCCATCGGCGAAAGTCCAACGGTGGAAGCCCATCGGCGAAATCCAGCGGCGAGGAGTCCACTGGCGGAAATACAACCAGCGAGAAGTCGGTGGCGGAAGTCCAACCAGCGACGATCCAACGTTGCGTCGTCGCACCATCCACGGCGCTCAAGATCCGCGCCGGAGAAGGGCGTCGCCACATGGCGTCACTACACCCCCACACCCCTCAAGTCTCGCGTCGCGCCAATCAAGCCCAGCGGTGGTGGCGATTGCTTGTCGTCGGCGCTCGGCGCGGAGGCAGCGCGCGCATACGATAACTTACGACCGACACGCCTTATACCGGCGCGTTTGACTCGCCAACATCTCCACTCCGGCGATGCCTCGACCCCGCCACGGCGGCAATAGGTGGGTAACGAAGCCTTCGACAAGCCGCCGTCCGCGCCGCAAAAGGTGAACACTCCGCCGAGCGATGAAAAACTCACGAGCCGTAGGGACGGAGGGCCAAAGGGCTCGGCAACATGGCTTTGGCCCGTGAAGCCCTTCACCATGAGAGGCTCTGTTGTAGGTGGCCCCACCTAAGCCAGCAGAGCTGTTTGGAATGCAAGGCCCAGAATGGGACATGTATAGTGACATAGGTACCCACGAGGAGAACTCATGTATAAGGGTATAACTGTAAAGGCACTCCCCATGTGGAGGGAATATAAGACATAGGCCATAAGGAAAGGGGCCTAAGCCATTCATTTTACTCAACTCCCCACTACTACTACTCTCTCTGTTTGGTCTGTAACCACAACAGGGGGTGTTACACTTCAGTCAAAAATCGATATCCGCAAGAAAAAAGAGCAACAAAAGTAAAAAAAGGAATGACACACAAATAAGTAAAACAAAATTGCCATTAGAACCAGTTGATTGTAAATGTCGAGTATTAGGGCCCATCAAGATATCAGATCGTCCGAGGCCAATTGGCATCTCTCGCTAGATTGGATTTCATCATCCGGTGTAAATTAGACTTGAATCAATTTGGAGTAAAGCACAATACATTTTTCTCAACACCAACCAGCATAGCAAAGCCAAGACCCTCAAAGGCATAGCATACCACATACACATGCTCATCTCCCACCGACACAACCATGCCACAGGTGCCCAAGCGACCAAATAAGGGCAACAACTGAGAGAGAGAGAGAGAGAGGAAGAGTACATCGCAATCCATATCCAACACAGAGGAAGAGAGAAGATGCCCAGTTTGCCATCGCCTTCCTTTCCACCCACATTGCCCCCAAGTCCACCCAACCGAAGCTGAGGACCATGGAGAGAGGGATCTGAGCTCCACCATGCCCAAACCAGCGAGGAGAAGACTAGGACTAGGACAAGACGAGGAGAAGAAGGCCAGAACCAAGAGAAGACGAGGAGAAGACCAAGACAACCAAGAGAACACGAGGCCAACACCAAATCAGTGTCTACAATCGTAAGAGCAAATATGTCTTTCTCCTATAACAGCCTTTTTAGGCTTGCCATGTGGTCACATATTTAATAAGTCTCTTGATGCAGTGGGCCGATTGGACTAAGATGGGGCCACTCTCCCTACAAGTCCCTTTATGTTTTATGCTTAGCTTTCCTCCTACTTCTGGGTTGCACCCTAAATAATTCAGGGGAATCTCCCCTTTTTTTCTTCTTTCTACCCTGCATTACCTGCTGAAACTTAGTCAGACAGGCCATCTCAAGGGTAGAAATTTCTTCCTCATCTTCATTAAGTAATTTCTAGAGAGTTTCAGAGTCAAGATCTACTTGATTCCTAACTTCTCCAGGTTTGTCTTGTTTTGTTTTCTCTAGTCTTGGTTACCCATATACAAATTTGTTACAATTTATACACGGATCTTTGATGTGACCCGCCTTGCTTCTGAACGTGACGAAGTCTTAACGTGGTGATGCACCTTCTGGAGTTTGCCTGCACCTAGAAAAACTGCGTCGCTACTGTCCGCTGTCCAGAGATGTGTGTAGCCTCGCCTCGCGTGAACGTTGAAAAACAGCACCTCTTGCTACTCTCGAATCTTCACGTGAACATGCACGTAACACAAGCAATGCATTGCTCTCTTCCTCCTCTTTATTTCTCGAATGAATCCCAATGATCACACTGATTACAAGCCTTCTCTAATGCTTATAAATCCCTACAGTTGCCTATGACACGGGAATAACTAGACACGGAAACGAAGTCAGACGCGCATACGGCAACAACACAACGGACTCGTATACAACTCGTATACGTATACAGCAAATCGACGAACTCGAATACGACTCGCAAATGGACTAGACTTCTACATATACGGCAAACATGTATACACGTGTACAACTCAAATACGTCTAAAAACAAGATTAAACTCTAACAATCACCTCCTTAATATTGATTTTCCTTTTTATTGCGTTGACCTTCTCTCTTGCTGCTGTTGCTTCCTTGTATGTCTGCCTGGACTGGAGCACCTGCTCCTGCTTCCTCCACGAGCACCTTTTCTCACTGCCATGTGCCATTGCTTTCGACAACTGTCCTCCACACTGTGCTTCCTCTCGCCACCTCAGGACCCATCTCCGACTTCCTTCCACTGCCCGCATGAGAGCTCCTCCTCTCTGCTCGCCACAACCATGCTTGCTGCATGTGGTCGGTGCCGACCACCCAAACTGTCGCTTCGCTCCTCTCCGCCCGCACGCGCTTGTTCGGAGTTGGCTACATGCCTGTGTGTGCCTCCTACGCCATTCGCTATGACCATGCCATGCTTGCTGTGGTCGCTCCTCGTTACAACCATGCCTTCTATTCCGTCTTGCTTCCTTGCCGACTCGGTCCCCTTCCTTGTAACGACTTCTTATGCGCCAGGCTTGCCTCCTGCTGCCTCTGCACCTTGTCCATCTGTGCCTCTCTCCACCCAAATATGTTTACAAGTTTTCAAAGGAATCTTGTGCAACCGAATTGGAGATCTCTTCGCCTTCATCAACAAATCTATGTTCTTGTCATACACTCGCAAGAACTCATCCTCCAGCACCACCTTGCACCCTCTCTCCGTCATCTGCCCAAGACTTAGTATGTTGTTGAATAGACTTGGTATATAATAGATTCCTGTCAACAACTTCTTATCCCCGTTCTTGCATTGCAGCATCATCGTCCCTTTGCCCTTTATCTCCACCGTGGAACCGTCGCCAAACTTGACCTTTCCCTAAACCTTCTCGTCGAGCTTGTGGAATATGAAGCGATCTCCCGTCATGTGGTTGTTTGCTCCATTATCCAAGTACCATTGATACGTGTGATCATGGCTTCCTTCCTTCGTGCGTAGTTTTAGAACTACGTTCTCCTCATTCAATTCCACCATGACCGACTCCTATTAACATATGAGGAGAGAAGTACTAGCTCTCCGTCATCTTCTTCTTCGTCTTTGGCAAGGTTCACTTCCTTGTCCTTTTTCTTGCTCTTGCAATCCAAAGCAAAGTGCCCAAACTCGTTACAATTGAAGCACTTTTTATTGCTGCGGTATCTTATCGCGTAGTGCCCGTATTTGCCACATTCAAAACACTTTACATGTGACAAATCATAGGATCTCTCACCACCTCCTTGCCCAGCATTGTCTCCACGGTCACCCCTGCCGCCTCGACCACTCTGGCCACCTCGACCGCGCCACCTCCCGCGGTTGTATGATGAGCCACGACCGTCTCTTGGATCTCCCCTTACTAGCAATGCCTGCTCGTTGTGAGATCCCTGCTCCTTGCGCAACTGAAACCCATTCAATAACTCCTCATGCGCCTTGAGAGATCCGGTGATCTCCTCTATCTTCTTGTCCAAATCGGGGGAGTACATAAGTGTTGTGACAATAGGTATGTACTTCTCCGGAAGCACGCGTAGATACTTCTTCACCGCCACAGATTCCTCCATCTTGTCACCAAGAGAGTTAATCTGATTGAACAATGAACTCATCTTGCCGGCGAACTCATCCACCGACTGGGTCTCTTCCATCTTCAAATTCTCGAACTCGCTCCGCAAATTCTAGAGCCGCACCTCCTTGACATGATCAACTCCTTCGTGCATCGTCTGAAGCGCCTCCCACGCTTCCCGTGCCGTCTCCTTGCCGATAAGCTAATGCATTATCGCGTCTGGCACCGCCTGGTAGATTAGGGCCAAAGCTGCCTGATCTACCTTGTCGTCCACCTCCTTGTCCTTCCACTTCGGATCGACTGCACACTAGATTCCTTGGGCGCGCATGTTCGCCTTCATCTTCATTGCCCATACCGGGTAGTTATCGATCGTCAGGAGAGGGTATTGGAGGGAGATTAGCCCACCTTGAGCCTTTGCCTTGTCACCCATGCTCTGATACCACTTGTTACAATTTATTCCCGGATCTTTGATGTGACCCGCCTTGCTTCTGAACGTGACGAAGTCTTAACGTGGTGATGCACCTTCTGGAGTTTGCCTGCACCTGGAAAAACTGCGTCACTATTGTCCGTTGTCCAGAGATGTGTGTAGCCTCGCCTCGCGTGAACACTGAAAACAGCACCTCTTGCTACTCTTGAATCTTCACGTGAACATGCACGTAACACAAGCAATGCATTACCCTCTTCCTCCTCTTTATTTCTCTAATGAATCCCAATGATCACACCGATTACAAGCCTTCTCTAATGCTTATAAATCCCTACAGCTGCCTATGACACGGGAATAACCAGACACGGAAACGGACTACTCTCAGACGCACATACGGCAACAACACAACGGACTCATATACAACTCGTATACATATATGGCAAATCGACGAACCCGAATACGACTCACAAACGGACTAGACTTCTACATATACGGTAAATATACGTATACATGTACAATTCAAATACGTCTAAAAACAAAATTAAACTCTAACAAAATTGGCTCTAGCTTGTTCCAGGGATCTAATCACTGCTAAAGTGACTTGCACTCAGCTACATTGTATCACCCAGAACATCCTTGTACTTAGATCTTTCCTTAGCTTTTTCAATGATGTCCATATCTCCCTAATTTTTAAGCATGTCACTTCTTGGACATCCACCGGTAACTTGAGTGTGTTTCTTTGTACTTCTGCCTCCATGATTCCCTATAACATCTTTCCTAGCATCACCAGTTGTCATCTGATTGCTTGTTGACTTCATCCCAGTCCATATTTTGACACTGAATATCAGACACTTCTATCCTTTTTTTTTGCCAGATCCACCGGCTCTTGAGTGCATTCAATGTCATTTGTTAGGCTCTAAAACAGGATCACTAGTAGTAGATCTAGAGCGGGATACTTGCTATTCGGTGAGGGCTAAGGGTAATGCGTCTAGATCTAAAAGGGAACAGAGAGTAAAGAGAGGGTTTTAGGGTTACCGACCATCCGTGGTCGGGGTGGCTGAGTGAGGCGTCCGCCATGGAGTCGGTGGAGCGGGAGGCGTCGGCGGTGAAGTCGGTGGCGGCGCCGTCGAGGCCCGGCGTGGCGATGGCGCTTCCGTCCGGCTGCGCTCCCCTCGAGATCGGGTTAGGGTTTTGTCGGTGGAGTCGTGCGGCTCGAGCGAACCTCGTGATCTGTAGCCGCCGGCCACCACCTTTATATATAGCGCAGTGTGGCGGGGCCCATCAACCATTAGGGTTGGCGCCCCGATCGGCGCGAGCTCAAACCCGGTGGCGTTGGGCCAACCATGGGTGGAGATCATCTAACATTCTCCCCTTGATCTCATCTTATATTCTGAACTCTATACTTATCACTCATTGCTTTTCTCATTCCATCACAAATCGATTGCATAGGCGTGCCTCATCGTCACGGTCTTATGCCATTAGATTCAATGACCACAATGCACTTCTGTTTTGAAATGAACTCTCAATGGGCCCTTGTTGTCCAGGAATCATAAACTTTCCGTAAACCCATGCCGGCTAAGTGTTCTCTGAACACATTGGGCGATAAGCCTTTGTGAGCGGATCGCGAGCACCTTTTACTGTCCTTATATGCTCAAGACTGATTATATGATCCCGGACTTTATCTTTCACAACATAATACTTTATGTCAATGTGTTTGGCAGCACCACTTGACTTATTGTTGTGAGCATAACATACTGCTGGTTCATTATCGCAGTATAACTTTAGTGGCTTATGTATGTCATCTACCACTTTCAACCCGGGTATGAATTTCTTTAGCCAATTCACCTGCCCCGTGGCCTCATAACATGCTACAAACTCGGCATACATTGTGGATGATGTAGTGACGGTTTGTTTTGAGCTTTCACGATATAGCTCCTCTGCGAGTGAATACATATCCGGATGTCGACTTTCTATCATCTCCCGCATAATCAGAATCTGTATACCCCACTATATGGAGTGAATCTGATCTTCTGTATGTCATCATGAGGCCTTTTGTTCCTTGCAAATAACGCAAGACTTTCTTTACTAATTTCCAATGTTCTATTCCAGGATTGCTCTGGAATCTGCCAAGTAACCCGGTGACAAACGCTAAGTCAGGGCGCGTACACACTTGAGCATCTTTGTAAGCTTCCGACAACCAAGCATATGGAACCGCTTTCATCGATCGATCTCATATTGGTTCTGGGGCATTGAAATTCCCCATATCGTCGCCCTTGACTATAGGAGCAGGTGAAGGCTTACAATTTTGCATACTATATTTCTTTAGAACCTTTTCTAAGTATGCCTTTTGAGATAAACCTAAAACCCCCTTAGTTCTATCTCGGTGAATCTCTATTCCCAGGCAAACAGCTTCACCAAGATCCTTCATATCAAAATTCGAGGACAAGAACTTCTTGGTCTCTTGTAATAGGTTAACATCACTACTAGCAAGTAAGATGTCATCCACATACAGGATTAGGAAAATGTATTTCCCATTCTTAAACTTTGCATACACGCAATTGTCCTCTACATTCTCCTTGAACCCAAAACTTCTTATTGTACTATCAAACTTCAAGTACCACTGCCTTGATGCTTGGTTTTAATCCATAAATGGATTTCTTAAGCGGCATCCCATACGTTCTTTTCCTTCCACAACAAAACCTTTCGGTTGTGCCATGTAGACATTTTCCTCCAAATCCCCATTTAGGAATGCCGTCTTTACATCCATCTGATGCAATTCTAAATCATAATGAGCTACAAGCGCCATTATTATTCTAAAAGAATCTTTACACGAGACTGGAGAAAATGTCTCATTGTAATCTATGCCTTCTCTTTGCGTAAAACCCTTTGCCACAAGTCGCGCTTTAAATCTTTCAATATTCCCTCTAGAGTCATGTTTGGTTTTGTAGACCCATTTACAGCCTACTGTCTTGGCTCCTTTAGGAATAGTTTCTAAGTCCCAAACACCGTTGGTGCTCATTGACTTCATTTCATCCTGCATAGCTTCAAGCCACTTGGATGAATGAGCGCTTCTCATGGCTTCTTCAAAGAGGTGGGATCACCCTCCATTTGAAAATCCCGGTTTCATAGACTTCGTAATCATTAGGGATAGCTGATCTTCGACTCTTTGAGACCTTACGAGTCCCTCGCTATTTGATGCTTGTTACGTGTGAGGTTGTTGTTGTTCTTCCTCTTGGGTTACAATGGGTTCTATGGGATCTGAAGGACAGGTTCCTCATGTTCACTCATCGTTTCCTCGGAGAACTAACAGCAGTCTTTGTCACTCGATTATCGCGCGCATTGGTGTAGCAACAACAGTGGCGTGAAAAATGGTTCTGAACCATTGGAATGGGCACATGTACCGCTTTTCCTCTAGGTTAATTTCTCGCGCTACTCGCTCCCCGATCATCTCTTCCTCCAAGAAGACAGACATGTCTTGTTTCTACAAACTTCGTATGTCTGTCGGGACAATAGAAGCGATAACCCTTCGATTTTTACGGATAGCCAATAAAATGGCAAACATTGTCTTGGGATCTAGCTTCCCTATGTTTGGGTTAAAACTTTAGCCTCGTGGGACAACCCCACACACGTAAATAGTTAAGTGATGGTTCTCTTCCGTCCACAACTCATACGGTGTTTTGGGTACCGACTTGCTTGGTACTCGATTAAGAATATGAATGGCGGTTTTTAACGCCTCCATCCATAAACTTATCGGTGGCGTGGAGTAACTTATCATACTTCTCACCATATCCATTAAGGTGCGGTTGCGTCTTTCACCACTCCATTCTGCGAGGTTACTTGTGTAAAGTCTTGGGCAACTATGCCATTTTCTGTAAGAACCTTGCAAAGGTCGGGAACTTGGCCATACGAGTGTGCCGACCGTAGTACTCCCCCACGGTCGGATCTTACTATCTTAATCTTTAAATTGTGCTGATTTTCTACTTGACCTTAAATATCTTAAATTTATCCAATGCTACATTCTTTCTTTAATTGGATAAATATAGCCATAACGCGAATAGTCATCTGTGAATGTTATAAATGAATCATAACCATCCACACTTTTCACAGGAAATGGACCACAGATATCTGTGTGAATTATTTCTAAATTTCCTGCGCTTCGTTTGGCGTCTTTCTTTATTTTCTTAACATATTTTCCTTTTATGCAATCAATACATTGTTCTAAATCTGAAAATTCCAATGGCGGAAGAAGTGTTTTCTTAATCAATCGTTCTATTCTCCCCCTCGAAATATAGCCTAAACGACAATGCCATAATTTCGACGATGCATCATGATTTATCTTCCGCTTTTTACTTTCATTCATAGACGAAGAGGTATTCTCATTCTCAATGGTCACATGATTCACATTCTCAGAAAGTGATAATAAATAAAGCTTGTCTTGTCGGAAGGCAAGACCAACACATTATTATTAAACACAAGTCTGCATTTGCCATCACCAAAATGGCAATCATAACCATCATCATCTAATTTCGACACACTTATTAAGTTTACTGCAAAGAGGGTACATAAAGAACGTCTGAAAGCCTAAGTACAAAACCATCTTGAAATTCTAAAAGAGATCTCCAATGGCCTCGACTTGGCTTCAATTCCATTACGCAACTTTAATTGTTCTTTCTCCTCTTTGTAGGGTCCTCCTCGTATGGAATCCAGTAATGAATTAGCAACATGAGCAGTTGCACGAGTCAATCCACCAAGTAGATTTTCATAACTTAAATACAAGGATTCATCTATAAATGTAATGACATCCTTACCATTCTTCAACGGATGCTTGGGAACTCTGGGCAATCCCTCGATAGTGCCCGCCTTCTTCTTACAAAATTTACAGGTGTCTTTGTCTCATGTAAATTGGTTGGGCTTATGAAGCTGGGAACCTTTCCTGTGACTTAGAAGAGGAGCTACTATCCCACCGAGGTTTCCCTTGTGGTTTGGCATTAAAGTTCTTTCTTTTGTTGTTCTTCACAAGGTTTGCAAAGTCACCTGTGAGGTTTAAGCCTCTCCTCTTCTTGCACACACATTGCAATGAGCTTTTCTATATCCCATTTGTCGGGCTGCATGTTGTAATTAACAACAAAAGTGTCAAATTCTTTTAGCGAGAAGCAAAAATCAAATGAATTAGAAACTCATCCTTGAGCCCCATATCCATTGAATTTAGCTTAGCTGCGTTGTGCTCATCTTTAATATGTGTTCTCTTATTCCACCACTAGAGTATCTCTCATTCACTAGTTTCTTAATCGTGTGCTTCTTGTGGCTTTTGAAGAACGATGGCGATTCTTCACTTTACGTAGATACTACGTGGCGGTGTCACGATGCAGGATGGATCCTTATTGGATGCGCAATGGTGGCCTTAGCCACCATTAGGCACTGCGATTCGAGATGTCCCATTTCTTTTCTCAAGATCGTATTTCATTCGACTTACGCATGATCACGCTTTGGGCGGTGAAATCAGCATCGTCTCATTTACGCCCTCACCGGTCCTCGGCTCGATGGGACACGGAGAGGTGAGGCTAAGTCATTCTCGGACAGCGCAAGTGCTAAATCATACTTTTCTCGCTTGGACGATAATTGTTCCCATCAAGTGCGGGATGTGCGAGATGTATGCCATGGGGTTGAGTCTGAAACGATGCTCGGAAAAAATGAGGAAACATAACAATATAATAATTGCATGCTTTGATTTAACGTTGGTCAAAATTAAAACATGCAAAATATTCTTGACATTAATTCTACATCACCGTTGGCGTAAGATAGAATTAATGCATAAATTCATGAATAAATCAATTTATAATATTGCTATCATCAACTTTGGTGAAAAATAGCAAAATTATAAACATGAATATAAATAAATATTGTATTCCTCTAATTTTAATTTTCCGTTGGTTCCAATTAAAATTAGAAAACTTAAAATTCTGCTCTTCAAAATTAAATTCTCCGTTGGTTCGAATTTAATAAGAAGATAATAAACTTTAGCTCGCAGCGGAAAAATTCTAAAATAATTCAATATTCGAAGCATTATCTGTAAACAACAATCTCTGAAAAATTAACACGTTGGTGCAAAATTACAGAGATTTTGGTGCAAATTTCATTAAAATCCATCAAAAATTGCTTCAAATTAAATAAAACTCATTTCTTGTTCATCGGCCAATTTGGCCGCTCCTCGCGGCCGCGGCCACGGCGACCCACTCGCCGCGCCTCACGCGCGTGTGCCGCGGCCTCGGCGGCTGTCGCGCGGCCTCGGTGGCCGCTTCGGCGCGCCTCGCAGCGTCGCTTGCCGCGGCCCGCGCCTCTCGCGCGCGCCTCACGCGCTTCGCCGGCCGCTGCGCCGCCCCGCCGGCCGCAGCACTGGCACGGCGCGAATTCGTAACCCGCTGGGTGAAAGCGGTCCGCTGCGCCAACCGTCCGATCGGATCAGCGGTGGAGCGGCGGATCGGGAGAACAAAATCCTCCAGCGCGCGGCGGATCCCGAAACCCTAACCTCTCTCATTCGTTTCTCCCTCTCTCTCTCTCGGCGCGCGGCGACAAAGGAACCGGCGGCGTGTCACCGGCCAAAGAGGAGAAGAGCCGGCGCCGCCGTGGGTCCCCTTCGCCGCGCGTTCGCGAGGTGGCAGCGCGCGCCGCCGCGCGTCCTTTGGCGGTGCCGATCCGAGCTTCGTCGCGCGCTGGCGACGGCGGCGGTTCTTCCGTGTCCCGGCAAGGCGGCGAGAGTCTGGTATGGGAAAAGCCACGGTAGGTCCTCCCCCTTTCTTTCTCAACGCATCTTGCGTTAGGGTTAGGGTTTGGGATTTCTGAATTCGGGGATTTCTGAGTTCGGGTATTTCTGAGTTCGGGTTCCTCTTCTCCTTCTAATCTCTTTCTTTCTACCCAAAGAACTAGATCTACTAAAATATGCTCTGATACCATTGTTAGGCTCTAAAACAGGATCACTAGTAGTAGATCTAGAGCGGGATACTTGCTATTCGGTGAGGGCTAAGGGTAATGCGTCTAGATCTAAAAGGGAACAGAGAGTAAAGAGAGGGGTTTTAGGGTTACCGACCATCCGTGGTCGGGGTGGCTGGTGCAGAGGCGTCCGCCATGGAGTCGGTGGAGACGGGAGACGTCGGCGGTGAAGTCCGGTGGCGGCGCCGTCCAGGAGCGGCGTGGCAGTGGCGCTTCCCGTCACTGGCTGCGCTCCCCCTCGAGATCGGGTTAGGGTTTTGTCGGTGGAGTCGTACGGCTCAGGAGAACCTCGTGATCTGTAGCCGCCGGCCACCACCTTTATATATAGCGCAGTGTGACAGGGGCCCATCAACCATTAGGGTTGGGCGCCCCCGATCAGGGCGCGAGCTCAAGGCCCAGGTGGCCGTTGGGCCAACCATGGGTGGAGATCATCCTAACATCATTATCTTCACTAGCAGAGAAATGAATATCTCGACTTCCTTCTACCATTTGAATCTCCGAGACCTTGCTGTTTTTAGTATCACCCTGAACTGTTAGAATTGTTTAAGTTCCTGGGACGGCTTAAATAGCCAGTGTCTTGACCTATCCTTTATCCAAATTACTAGACATCATAGATACCTCTTGTTTCCTAGCTAGATCTTCTTCTTGTGCTTGCCATTTTCAGCCAAAATTATCTCTGCTTCGATCTACAATATCTGATCCTGAATTTCTCCCACATCTTGCTTATAACTGCATCCAGCTTCCTTCCTGCCCCCCTGAAGTGTGAATAGCTACATCTTCATTTCCTTCTTCACTGTTTGTTTTGCCCTTTGTCCTTTTATTATCATGGTCTTCTTGGGGTTCAGATAGCTTTATGTTCTCCTCGTTCCGTTTACCCCACCAGCACCACCAAGAAAAACCCCAATCTCTACTACTGTTTCCACATCAAAATAGACATCATATAAAAAAAAACTCGACCTGCAGGGGTACAAGACACCCCCCGGCATTAGCTTAAGAAGAAAGATCCTCTCACGGATCGAGAAAATCCCGAACCCTTGCCCCACCTGACACAGCGGCATCGGCCCGTGTGAGAGCGCCTAGGGAGCTTAACGCTCGGCCAGGCGACACGGGCACGACCCTAACGACCAGCGACTGGGCGAGCCTTTCGGCCTGTGCTTTGGCTTATGGGGCAAGCGAGAGGATTTTTTTGCCCCCAGCCTGAGTCGAACCCAGGACCTGGGGGGTGCTACTAGAACGTTCTACCACTACGATAGAAGCTCGTTCGCAAAATAGACATCATATAAATAAGGGAGAACACAAATCTCATAATTAGCAGGAATCTTTGTAATGTCTTTCACATCAACTTTGATCCTACAGATATCTGAATTCTAAATATATGCATGTCAACTTCCATTACACCCCCAATCATTGATCGTATTTCACACAGGCCATGATAATTCTGAAGCTCTTCTGGGACTCCTGAAACTCTAACCCACAGCATGTGGAGCTTGAATTTTGCCATTGCAGTCGAAGTCCACTTAGTGACCTTGATGGATGCACCAGATTCACAACCAAGAAAAGAGAATCGGCTCAACTGTTCAATTTTATCCGCAGTGGGAAAACAAACTAAGAAACATGCTTTCTCAACTTCCTCAGTCTTCCAAGTCCACCCCCAAGAAAACAAGGCTTCCAAAATTTGCTCCAACTGACTCTCAGACAATTCTCCAGTTTTCACATTCACTAAACCCAGGACATTAGTAGAGTATGTATTCTTAACCGGTAGAACATTTTGGGCCAGATAGAAACCCAGACCATGAGCAGCTAATCCAACCATCTTAATAACAGGTTTGGTCTGATGAGGCCACATACACATCTCAGTAGAGTGTGAATCCTTAGCACAAATCTCACAAAACACAACCACATCACATTCCTTAGAACTGTGACCAATTTCATTGCATTGTGACAAGGACCCTTCTGGGTTTTCTGAATTGAAGCATCAGGTTTAATCGGAGAGGTTACCTCAGATGGTCTTGCTTTTGTTCAGTGGCGGATCCAGGAAAATTTTTTGGAGGGGCTGAAGTACCTTCAGCTCGACCTCAGCCCCTTCTACATTATACATCCATGGCTAAAAATTTAGGGGGGGCTCCAAGGGTCCGGTAGCGGTAGGGGGGCTCGAGCCCCTCTGCCCCACCGCTGGATCCGCCACTGCTTTTGTTGTACCTTGTGTGGTGGCCACTTGCTGAGGAAGATCCTCCGGTGCTGCTGCGCCGCATTCGACTAGACGAAGCACTTGCCCCTGCCCAGGATGTGGTGGGCACTACACCAGTTGATACCTTTGTCTCGGCGGTGGGGATGTATTGGTCGTAGCACGATGCGCAGCCTAGTCCCGTGGCGTCAGTCGATACGATCCTGTCGGAGCTGAAGATGATTGCTCATGCGGCCTACGTGTGGTAGTTCCGTGGTCGGGAAGCGCAGAGCAGCGGTCCGGGAGCACGGGCTTTCGCCTCGCGCGCACGCACGTGGAATGGCGCACGCACACACGAGCTTTCCATGCTATCTAGCCACGGCTCTCGGTGCCTTTCCATGTGCGGGAAAGTGAGGCGGCGGCACGTGAGTAAGCGGACTGATTAGCCGGTTTAATTATCTGTTTCTAATTTTTTATGCGTAGTATTTGTTTGAATTTTTAAATATATCAAATAAACTAAAAAAATACAAAAATTTATGTACAGCCTCTCAACACAACGTACCTCACAATGTAATTTTTAGGTAATTTTATACATCATGAATGTTGCTAGAAAATTCATAAATTTTTTATATCTATACAAGTGTTTACATATAATAAACGAGCTCTAAAATTATGAAATTTTATACAAAGCCTTCTGACACAGTCATAGTTATTGTGTAATTTTTTGGAAAATTTACGTGGTCCAAATTCACCATATTTATTCGGAATAATTTACCCATAACTTTATAATTACATTAATCCAAATAAACATGGCAAATTTGGAAAACATAAAATTCTCAAAACATCACATAATAAATAAAACTATGTCGAGAGGCTTCACATAAAATTTCGTAATTTTTTAAGCTTGTTTGCTATATATAAAAACTTATACAAATATCAAAATTTTATGAATTTTTAAGCAATATTCACAAAGGATAAAATTACCTACAAATTACACTGTTAAGTATCTTATGTTGGGAGATTGTATATAAATTGTTGTAATTTTTTTGAGCTAATTGATATATTTAAAATTTAAATAAATGCTAAATGAAAACATTAGAGCAGATAATTAAGTCGATTGCCCTAATTTTTTGTTTATTATCTATTTAAATTTTTTAATATATCAAATGAGCTCAAAAAATTATAAAAATTTATGTATAATCCTCCAATACAATTTACTTAACAGTGTAATTTTTGGATAATTTTATCCATTGTGACTATTGCTCAAAAATTTATACAATTTTGATATGTATATAAGATTTTATATATATCAAACGAGCTTTAAAAATGACAAAATTTTGTGTAAAACCTTATGACATAGTCATTATTATTGTGTAATTTTTTGGAAATTTTATATGATCCGAATTTATCACGTTTATTTGGATTAATTATGATTAAATTATCATGAATTAACATGATAAATTTAGAGCACATAAAATTCCCAAAAAATATATAATTAGGTCAAATATGTTGGAATGCTCCACATAAAATTTTATAATTGTTAGAGCTCATTTGCTATATGTAACAATTTCTATAATTATCAAAATCTTATGAATTTTTTAGCATTATTCAAAGGGGATAAAATTATAAAAAAAAGTACACAATAATATACGTTGTGGCAGAAGTCTAGGCATAAAATTTCGTAATTTTTTATCCTCATTTGCTATAGTTAAAAATTTGAACAATTATGATATGAAATTATGAATTTAGACAGTGATTATAGCTAGCTTAATCACCTGTCGTCCCGTGGGAGGGTGGCAGGTGCCATGTGTCGCCTCGTCGGCGTTGCCGCCCGCCTACCGGGCGACGGAAATGCTATTTTTGCAAATACGATACACATATAGCTAGTTTTGTAAATACCGTGCACAATAATACCAAATCTGGCTTTGTCTCCCAAATATGCATACGAATACAAATGGTTCAGGTAAAATAACATTTCGGATGATAAAAATTCATACCATATTTGTATCTATATTTTTTATGCGAATTCAAATACGAATAGGAGAGAAATTGTTAATCGGATAGAAAATTTTATATTATATGTGTATCCTATCAAATATGGTAAACAAATAATACGGATAATTTGTATCAGTTTCCACCCCTAGGTAGACATACATTAGGCCACGCCTCCGCTGTCCGGTCTGCAACGGACAGCACAGATCAACAAGACACAACAGTGCTACAGCGCTAAACAGTAGGTGTGCTCCCTAGTTCTCTGCACAGTAAAAACAGAAATGTTTGTACAGCGCTGCGCTACAGGGCTACTGAAAACCACTGTAGCCCAGGCTTAATTTACTGACAGGGGCGAGATGGGTGTTTTGGGAAAACAAATGACAGCTTTGAGGGGTTAATGGCAACAGGGCGTGACGAAGATAACGTTAGTGGCTTAAAAGGGCAAGTATTTCAAAAGGAATGACACTGAAGAATCGACGTTTTTTCGATGCTCGTTATTTTGGCTACCAAATCATACTTTCGAGGTGTGTTAAGACCCGCTCGGTTGGACTGAAAAGCTGTGACTTATGGCTGAAATTGTACTGTAACAGTTGAAATTTCACTGTAGCTGAAAGTAGCTTATTTGACGTAATGAAATTTAAAAAATTTAAAATTTTAAAAAATATGCTAGCTCATCACGGACAACGCAAACGAATATAGGAAAAAAGAACCGGCAAAAAAAACTCAAAAAAAGACAAAAATTCAGAAAAAGACAAAATTTATGAATAGTGAAAAATAAGCCAGAAATCAGAAGCTGAAGCCGAAGCGAGCGAAGCCTTATTCAGTTATTCAGTCCATGCCACAAATAATACTTATGTAAATACCTGTGTGGGGAACTCGTTCGGCGTTATGGCAGCAATGAGAACCGTGCTGGCTTTCATCTCGTGTTGACAGCAGGAATATGCATGAGCCGGCCTGCCGTTCCTTCGCACTATCCGAGCAAGGCTAATAATACAACCTTTAGCTAGTTGTATGGACACTTACAGCCTATTTATCAGCTCATTTATATAGTAGTTTACAGCCAGCTGAAGGCTGTATGACCCACCCCTTTATCTCACAAAGTTTCTTGGTTCTTGTGCTTCAGTTGGCTGTAAACTTACAGCCCACTTCTCTTCTCTCTCCTCCTCTCTCTCCTCCACCTCAGCATACAGCCTACTAACAGCCTCTTATTATACTTGCTCTCACGCTTCTGCACGTGGCCAGATAACTAGACGTTTAATCAAGGTTTAAATCCGTGCTGGTGTTCATTGCATGTGATGAGATGACTAGCTAAACGCATGAATGTGCAACCAAACCAACCAATCAGGGCTCACATCTGTGCTGGTGTTCCATTGATGTGATTGGATGGCAAGACACCAGCCAATCAGGATTTAAATCCGTGCTGGTGTCCATTGCATGTGACTAAATGGCTAGAAAGACAAATGTGCACTAGCCAATCAGGGTTCAAGTGTGCTGGTATACACTGATTTTAAAGTTCATCATGAGCACCCTAGACTTAGGGCCCGCTCCACTTTTCTAAGCTTTTAGCTTTTAAGGGCATCTCCAATTGTTATAGCTAGCAACTAATTATAAGACTTCCACATCATCTATATAGTACACACTAAAATTAGCATTCTAAAGAACTATCTATAAGGATAGCTATTTGATGCTTACATGCACACATAGAATTTATGGAGGCTGCCTCGTTTGGTGCTATAGACTATCTCTAGTGCTGTAGAGAGCTGCGTTCTCTTTCTTCATTTAATATCTTCCACGTAGGACAGTTGATGACATGGACTCTCTTGTAGATAGCTGCTATAGACCCATTGGAGATACCCTAACTTCTATCATCTTAATTTCTTTTTTCTGTTTTTTATATTTTTTTTTGCCGTTTCTCCTTTATTCCTTTGTATTGCCTGTGATGATGTAAGTTTATTTTTCATTTTTAGATTTTTAAAATTTAATTACAGCAAAAAACCTACAACAGTTACAGTGCCAAAATAAGCCCGCTATAGTGCTGCACAATGCTGAATAGTGCAAAAGCTCATAGCTCAATTGAGTGCGGCCTTAGACAGTGGGACATGAGGCACCTCCGATAAATTCCTAGCTATCTACAGAACACACAAGTGTAAGCGGTATAAATGTGGTGTGTGCTTCTGCCTTGTATTCTCTTAAAAAAAAGCAAGGAGTTTATTGACCGGTATAACATCATATTGTACATAGTTGACTAACATGTGTTTTTTTTCGACTATGGCTGATAGCACTTAGCTCTAGGATGAGTGCTTATGCGAACAAACTGTATATCAATAAACAACTTCAAAAAGGTTGTCTCGATAAGTTATTTTGAAAAAGCGAGGAGAAGCCGCCCTGTTTTGTTTATTTGGGAGAAGCTATAAACCATAGAATAAATTTATTTAGTACTACTGCAAAATTTTGCGACTTGCAAAATACCATCATAAATAAGGTCGACTGAAAAATACCATCACAAACATGAAAAACTGTGGAAAATATTATTGCCATTAGAACCTTTTTTAGAGAGAGAAAATTTAATAAATACCAACACTACCCATGTGTTCTTCCTCCTTCCTTGTCTAGGGTGAGACCTCTTAAACATATAGCATTGGAAAATCCACCAAAGCACTATTACAAATCACCTCAAACGCTAGATTTAGCCACACAAAATCCTAGCCCTCCGATCTAGAAAAAAAATCTTGGGAGTGAGAATCATTTTTCATTGGGTGAGAGCAAGAGAGACAAGACACATCTTCCTCCCGTAGAAGAGAAGAGCCCGAGTAGAACCAACCCCTAGATGGAAATGGTCCACGGGAAGAGGGGTGCGGAGGCATAGGAGATGAGAAAAATAGGTTGTGCCTGACGCAAGGAAACCAATGGTAGTGGTGATTTGAGAGAGGGAAACCGTAGACAAAAACAAGCATGGTAACGGTGACGGCAACGCTTTGGGTGCCCGAGGGTGCTACTGATTCATGATCTAAGCTTGCCATGCCTAAGCTTAGGCAATATGTGGCTGCCACAGAAAGTGTGGCTAACAAAATCGAAGCCACACTTGTGGCAAAGTTTGGCAATAAACTGAGTCTATGACGTGTGGGACCGGGTGCTAAGAAAGTGTGGCATGCCACGATTCGTCGATGAACCAAACACTACCTAAAAGCGTAGCACGCCTAACTTGTGGCTAGACAACTTCTGTTCATGAACCAAACAGGCCCTCAAGTGTGTCAAAATGTAGAGCACGGCAAGGGGATGCTTGGCCGCTTGGGTATGGGCGAATTGGTCAGAACCTCACCGTAGGTGATAAATAGCAACGGCATGATCCAAGTGGAGGTAAGGAAAAACAAACTTGATTTCTGGTTATTATGGGAAAAATTATCAAATTAAATTTGGGAATAAAAGGATTGAGAGGTGGAACACGATATGGTGTGAACGGATATTAACAAGATTACCAGATTAAGAGATCAACGCGATGGGTCATATGGAAGCGACAGGGCAGAGGAAGCACCTGCCTTGCTTGCTTCAAACTTGATCTCTTGGTGTTCCCTCTTGTTCGCGAGGTGAACGTCAACGCGTTGATGCTAACCCCACCACATATAGCCACGTCATCATCTGTATAGTGCCACCGTTGATGTCCTCCTCGTTGCTATGGCCGACGCCGACGGTAACCTCCTCAACATCTTTCTCTACCCTTCCTGTACACAAAATGGAATCCACTCATCCAAGAATACACCGTGCTCATGCTAGTCTTATCAATTCCTCTCGGATCCACTGCCACCATGTCCGTCCTCTTCATGCCTTATGTGTCAACCGAGACGAAGAATAGTGTACAGGCAAGTTTTATTAGAGAAAGAGATAGGGGCGAGGGCAGGATTCTCATTTCGAACACAATTAACAAAAAATGGACATCATGACATCTTGCATATTTTTTTATCTTTGCGATAGCATTTATAATCTTGAGCAATATCTTTGCGATGGTATTTATAATCTCGAGCTCTTCGCGATATGATAGTATCTTTCAAATCACGATTCTTTGTGATGGCACGTAATAAATTTATTATAATTTATAATTTATAAATTCATTATAAATTATAGTCATAAACTAAAAAGAAATACGGTATACTACTATCAACCGATGAATGACACCCCCTCATCTTTATTCGCATGAACATCAACTTTTGCATTTTACACGACACATTGTACGGCAGGGGCGGATTTGGGCCCCCGGCAAGGTGGGCTTCAGCCCGGGGCGTGAGAAAATTTGTAGTGTATAGCTCAGGTTAGCCCGGGGTATTATTATTAGTATTCACCAGTAGCCCATGTATATTTCAGCAATTCAGCCCGGCGCCCACGGTGGCCATTCTTCACGCAGCCCACCTGTTCCCGTCTCGCGCGGCCACGCCCCACGGTCTTCACGCGCCTTCCGCTGCTGCGCGGCTGCGGCGCCGCTCGCTCACCCTAACCTCGCTTGCCACTCGCTCGGCCCTAACCTCGCTCGCCACTCGCCGCATCGCAGCGCTCGTCGCCTCGGCCCTCGCCTCGTCGCCTCCGCCTCGCAACGGCCTCGCCTCGTCGCCTCGCATCGTCGCCTCGGCCCTCGCCGTCTCAGATCTGCGCTGCGCGACTCGCGATCCAACGCCTCCGCCTCCCGCCGCCCGCCCGCCCGTCTCCTGCGTCGCGCCGCCTCCCGGCGCCGCCCCGCCTCCCGACACGTCTCGGCGCTGCCCGCCTCCCGACCCGTCTCGGCGCTGCATCGGTCATTTGGGATTTTGGGATTTGATTTGGGATTTGCCGATTTGGTATTTGGTCATTTGGGAATATCCTGAGACAGTGAGACCTGAGGTACAGTTTGCTATGGAGCTTAATATTGCTAGATGATATGAATTGAAATTGAAATGTGAAATCTTGAGGTATAGTTTGCTACTTTGCTATAGACAAGTGTAGAGCCTAATATTGCTAGATATGAATTGAAATCCTGAGGTGATTTGTGAAATACTAAAATGTGTTTCTGTTGAATTGAAATGTCAGGATTGGCACTTTAGCAGTTTAGCAAGATTGTGTTAATGTAATAATGTTGAATTGAAATGTCTAGATGTCCAGTCAGTAGCTGTTCTTTTTATTAAAATGCGACGCATGATTAGCACTTTAGCAGGATTGTGTTAATGTTGAATTGAATTATTGAAATGTCCTGATGTCCATTGTCCAGTCGGTAGCTGTTCTTGTATTAAAATGTGATTTCACTGTGACAGTCAATACAAAATGAAGAGGGCGAAGACATTGTCATCGTATTTTTCAACAGAAACACCAGAAACAGGAGTTAGTAATACGCATCAAAATAATCCTCGTGTTGTACTCAGTCCAGATGATATTGTTGCTGATCCTGGTCTTCGGAAACCAATTGAGGATTTGGATGTGGATATCAGAGATGCTGCTAGAAGAGAAATGACAGAATAGGATAGAGAGCAATTCATCGTAATTTAGGTACTCAAATTGTATCTCTATTATGTTACATTTTTGTACTTTGAGATTATGCCATGTTCTTCGTATTATGCTTTATGTTTGTTTGTTTAGTATTGAACTCAAGTTTCATATCAATAATACAATTAGCCAATTATGATATACTTTTGTTATATCGTGGTATGGGTACAAATTAGCGTTAATTTTATATGGTTAGAGTTCAGCCCGGGACGTAGCCAAATCCTGGTTCCGCCACTGATGTACGCACCGAAGCTCCCAAGTAACACACACACCGAATACAACACACGAAACACGGTAGCAGCGCGCGCCGCGCGGCACGTACGGCGCCACTTCAGTGAGTTCCGCGGCTCAACTCTCAGCGTCCGTCCCGGCCGCGCGACGCCGCCGTCATCCCGGTGCCCTCCTCCCCCATCTTGCCCACGTCGTTGAACGCCTGCCCCGTCATCTGGTCCACCGCCTTCACCCGCATCATCACGTCCTCCTCGTCGGCCTCGTTCTATGGCTCGTTCCTCCCTGCTGCCGCCGTTGGCTTCCCCATCCTGACGCATCCAGCCCGCTTCTGCTCCGCCACGTCCGTCGGCATGGCCATCTTCTCCTTGAAAGCCTCCATCACGCCCTTCGCCGACCCGTGGATGTTCTCCGTCGCCGACCTCCCCCTGCAGATCGATTTAATGGAATAATTAACCAAGAAATCGTGGATTTTCGGGAACATCAGCAGCTAGTAATTAACGGTTACTTCTCCTCCTCCGACGGCTCGTGGCGCGCCATCGTTCCTCCTCGGCCTTCTCGCGCCGCCGTCCCCGCCTGCTGCCACGCCGACTCATTCGTCTCGCCTTCCTTTCCATCGCGTTGCCGCAAGCGCTGCGGGAGCCCTCCTCCTTGTCCACCATGTACTCCTGGCGCCCTCGACCTTGTCCCACGCCACGTCCTCGCGCCCCTCGCTTTGTCGCCACCGCGCCGCGCGCCCGCGCCTTGTCCCCGCCCGCGCCCGTCTTGGCCCTTCCCCACGGCGGCGCCGCCATCTCCTCGCCTTCTCCTTCCGCTCCTCGGCCTTCGCAGCGTAGTCCACGACCCTCGCCGAGCTCGTCCCGTGGTCGCCGTGGCGCCGGCGCCTTGCTTCTTTATCGTGGCGGTCGCGCTCCACGGGCTCGTGGTCTCGCTTTGCGGCGGCGAACTCGTCGGCCGCCTTACGCGCCATGGACTCTGCGCGCTCGCGGCTCTTCGCATGGACGCCATGGGTGGCTAGCTGATCTTGATGTACCGGTGGTGTGTGTTGAAAATATAAGCACATATAGGTTCAATTTATTCCATAAATAAATCATGATATCATGCACGCAAAATAACAGAACCATTACAGACATAACAGATCTAGACATGTAAACCAGGAAACTGTACATGAGCAGATCTAATACGGAGAATATGACCGCGTACGCACCAATGATTACGTTACGACGGTTTGCCGATGTTGACGCTGCGAGCACGATGTGGATGACACGAGGTCGGTGGCGATTCGCGGCCGAACGACGAGGAAGACGAGCGAGCTACAACAAGCGATCGCAGAGCGCTTCCCAAAACCTTATTCGCCTCTCTCGGTCCAGACTTGGCGGCGGTTCCCGAGACTGCTCTCCGAGCGGCGGTGCACGCGGCGGGCGGGATGGGGTAGACTATGTGGGGCGGCGCAGATAAATGGAGGAGGCAAAACCCTAGATTGATTCGTTTATTACTGTATGGAGGCGGCGACTCAGTATTTATAGAAGAATCAGGACGTGTGATCAAGACGCTTGCACGTTCTTCATAACTCAGAATCAAAGCGGATTAGTCACGCGTAACCGATCCGGATTCACCGCCACTCAAAACGGCAAAAAATAAAGCGCAAAGGAAGCGGCGTCATCAAGCATCTGGAGCCGATTTTGGCGGACCATTCACGCATCTCGAGACTCCATAATTGTACCAACATACATGTCAGGTACCTCAGTTTTAACTATCAAAAATCTATAGGCAATGCTATGATTAGCATATCCCAGAAAGACACAGTCCACAGTCTTAGGTCCAAGCTTGCGTTTCTTAGTTATTGGCACATTAACTTTCGCCAAGCACCCTCATGTACACAAGTAAGAAAGTGATGGTTTTCTCCCAATCCATACCTCGTATGGTGTTTTGTCCTTATTTCTGTTAGGAACTCTATTTAATACATGATTAGATGTTAGCAAAGCCTCCTCCCACCATGCCTTAGGTAAGCCCGCAGTGTCTAACATGGCATTCACCAAGTCAGTCAACGTGCGATTTTTCCTTTCGTCAATCCCATTTGACTCGGGGGAATAAGGAGGCGTCCTCTCATGTATAATGCCATGTTCCTCACAAAATAAGTCAAATTCATTTGAGAAATACTCTCCACCACGATCTGGCCTAAGTCTTTTTATCTTTACTGCTTAATCGGTTTTCAACTTCGCTTTATAGATTCTAAAATAGTCTAAAGCCTCGTCTTTCGTTTTCAATAAATACACATAACAGAACCTAGTTGCATCATCAATCAATGTCATGAAATATCGTTTTCCACCCTTCGTTAACATGCTATTCATCTCAGAAAGATCTGAATGCAGGAGTTCTAGTGGTGCCAAATTGCTCTCCTCGGCAGCCTTGTGAGGCTTACGAGGTTGCTTTGATTGCACACAGTTATGGCATTTAAACCTTTGGTGATGGAAACGTTTGGAATTAAATTCATACTGGAAAGCCGAGACATCAAACCAAAATTAATATGACATAGACGTGAGTGCCAAACGTTAGCCTCATCATCCACACTGCCACAAATATGGTTCACATCTTATTGCAGAAATCTGAAATGGAAAAGCGGAACAAGCCTCCGCACTCATAGCCTTTACCAATAAAATATCCATGTTTAGACACGACTACTTTATTAGACTCAAATACCAACTTAAGCCCGTCTCTACATAAACGGGAGCCACTAACGAGATTCCTGTCTATAGAAGGGACATGATGCACGTTCTTGACTACGATCTTTCCGATGTAAACTTCAGATCTACTGTACCAACACCATGAGCGAGAGCATGTGACCCATTCCCCATTAGGACGGAGGAATCCCGGCGACTGATAAGAGGAAAACAACGAAATATCGGCACACACAGTACATTAGCTCTGTATCAATCCACCAATTGGTAGATTGACTAACTGAAAGAACGATGGGTAAATTACCATACCAGTCCCATCTCCCGTCTTGCCAAAGGTCACGTTGGCAGGACTTAGAAGTCTGTCCTCACGGTGCCTTCTTTCCTTTGCGTTGTGGGCACTTCTTGGCCATGTGACCAGGCTCACCGCACACAAAGCAAGTTCTATCATCCTGATTGTTGTTGTTCTTCTTCTTCTTGAAGTTGGTTGTCTGTTGGGCTTTGACAAATTTTCCTTTGTTCTTGCTTGAGGGTTTCTGTACCACATTGGCACTAGACTGTCCTCCATCACCCTTAGACACAGCGTCCTTTTCCCGAGCTTTCTCCTCAATTTCAAGAGACCCAATCAGACTCTCAACAGAGTACTCTTGTCTCTTGTGTTTGAGTGCTGTTCCGAAATTCCTCCATGAAGAAGGTAATTTCGCAATAATACATCCAGCCACAAACTTGTCGGGTAAGGCACACTTCAGGAGTTCGAGTTCCTTGGCAATGGCACGTATCTCATGAGCTGATCTACTCTGAGCGGTTATCAACCATCTTGTAGTCATGAAATTGCTCCATGATATACATGTCATTGCTGCATCGTGCACCGTATTTGGAATTCGGTGCATCCCATAACTCCTTTGCGTCTGTCATGTGCATATACACCTCGCATAGACGATCAGTAAGAACACTAAGAATGCATCAAACAAAGAGAGTAGTGGCGGTCTCGAATTCTTTACGCTTTTCAGCATCAAGAACACCTTCAGCTTGCCATTACTAACCCGAATACATTCATAGCGGTAAGCCACGAGTGACCTTGATCGCCATCTCTTAAAATGCACAATGGAGAATTTATCCGGCCTCAGTGCATCGGCAAATCTAGCCATAGTAAAACCACAGTGCCTACAATAAGGTTTTTGGATTGTTGAAAATATAAGCACATGTAGGTTCAATTTATTCCATAAATAAATCATGACATCATGCACGCAAAATAACGAGAACCATCACGGGCATAACAGATCTAGACATGTAAACCAGAAATCGTGCGTGAATGAGATCTAATACGGAGAACATGACCGCATGCGTCGATGATTACGCTACGATCGGTTCTGCCGATGTTGGCGCTGCGAGCACGGTGTGGATGACACGAGGTCGGTGACGATTCGCCGAAGCCGAACGACGAGGAAGACGAGCCAGAGCTACAACAAGCGGTCGCGCAGAGCGCTTCCCAAAAACCTTATTCGCTCTCTCCCGGTGCAGGACTTCGAATGCGACGGTTCCGGAGACCTGCTCTCCGAACGGCAAGGCACGCCGTGACGGGGACGGAGTAGACTACGTGGGGCGGCGCAGATAATGGAGGAGGCAAAAACCTAGATTGATTCGCTTATTCGTATGGAGGCGGCGACTCGGTATTTATAGAAGAATCGGGCGTGTGATCAAGACGCTGCCGTTCTCCATAACTCGTAATCAAACGGATTAGTCACGCGTAATCGATCCGGATTCACCGCCACTCAAAACGGCAAAAATAAAACTGCAAAGGAAGCCGTCTGCTCAAGCATCCGTGTCGATTTTGACGGACCATTCACGCAGTCTTTGTGCGCGCGCGCCGCACGTTCTCCATAACTCAGAATCGAAGCGGATGAGTCACGCGAAACGATCCGGATTCACCGCCACTCAAAACGGCAAAAAATAAAACTGTAAAAGGAAGCCGCGTCTGCGCAAGCATCTGGAGCCGATTTTGGCGGACCATTCACGCAGGTGCCGTGCGACCGCGCCCCCTGCGAGGCGAGGTGAGCGAGCACGCGCGTGTGATCCTCTAGTTCTCTCCCACACATGCCTCAAGTGGCTAAGAGTGCTCCATCCCTTTTAAGGTGATCTTTCTCTCCTAGAACTAGCAATATAGTACTAAAATTCACATACAACCCTCTTGTGTGTACGTGATCTTGTGCTCCGATCGATCGAGGTGCTCTGTTTGCTTTGTGCGAGTGCAGGAGCACGACAACGAGTGAGGGGCTTAATAAAAGGTGGCGAGAAATCTCTCGAAAGTGTTAAGACTGGGAAGTTACGGATGATCTCATCCAAACCGACAGCAGTTCCTCTCTCTCTCTCTTACTGAACCAACGCCATGGCGTCTGTACAGAATGTATATATACATGCCAATGATCAATGAAAGGAATAAGACTCGTTCATTTTGTCATTCACGATTTCCAGTTTTACATCAACACACAACACGTTATCAGCACTGAGTTCTGCCATTCACACACTCTGCCATCCATCCGCAGCACACAAAAACAGCATACAACAGAGAACACAATCAAGAACAGGAGGTATGGAGAACGATCAGATCAATCTCTGTGAGAAGCATCACAACGCCTTACTTGGTGTTCTTGCTTCAATGGATTCTTTGTGTGATTACCTGCAACTTCTTTTGCCCCTTGCCATCAAGACCCACCACACACACCGGCAACCAATACCTTCATTGCGGCCGACACGGATCTTCGCCGGCTGCCGTCCATGGAGACGCACGGCGTCTCCCCGGCGAGGGCTTCGCTATGGGCCTTACCGGCGCCGGCGCGACGCCTCGAGCGGCAAACCGCCGCCACGACTCCGCATCCGCACGGCCTCCTCTGCAGAGGAGGCCTTCTCCACTTGACTCAAGAACGAGGGAGGGGGCCAGCGCGCGCGGGGCACGCCAGCCAGCGGCGCCCGGCGGCCGGAGGTGGCGGTGGCGCGGCTCGCGACGCGGCGCGGCTCGGCCGACGCGCCCGGCGCGCGGACGGCGACGCAGGCGACGCCAAGCGGCGCGGCGGAGGCTCCACGCTCGCGACGACGGCGCCAAGGCCGGCGGCCGGGCGGCGCCGGCCGAGGCGCGCGACGCGGCCCGACGCCGAGGAGGCCCATCACGGCGCGCGGCAGACGAGGCCCGAGGCGGCGGCGCTTGCCCGGCGGTGGCGGCGGCGCGCTTGCTCGGCGGCGGCGGCGCGGCGGCGCTTGCTCCGGCGGATGGCGGCGCGCCCTTGAGGCCGGCGGTGGAGGCTCGGGGTTAGGGGTAACCCTAACCCCACTCCTCACTCCATTTTATATGGATGCCCTCAAATGGGCTTTTAGCCCAATAACATCCCACCATCCCGCTTGGGCCTAATTGCCGATGGGCTTCAGCCAAGTTCGCGAAAATTTGCATAAACCCCTCCCTTTTTCATGGAAATCGCTAGCATTTTATGTTAAATAAATTTCCATTGTATATATTTGCAATAAATACCCCTAATGTAACATTGTATTGATCTTATATGTTTTCATACAATGTATTATACATTAATTATTGCAATCTATCTTATGCAATTTTAATATTTCGTTTACTATCTTACCATACAAGCATTTAATATTAATTGTTTTTAATGCAAATGCCTTAGGTTGATTTTCTCTCATTTGGGAATAACACAAATTTTTTTTAACTTTTGATATTGACCACACACAAGGTAGTACCATAGTACTACTGCGGGATTTATTCCCCAATGTGCGCCCCTAATATCAAGTTTTGCAACAATTTGGTCTACACTTTTGGGTGACTACCTTTATTTATTTTCAAATTGGCCATACACAAGGTAGTACCATCGTACTACTGTGGGATTTCATCCTCAACGTGCGTACTCAATTTGATTATAAATTATACAAGGTCTACACCTAAGTGATTACCATGATTTTTTTTCTCACATTGGCCATACACAAGGTAGTATCAACATACTACTGTGGGATTATCATCCTCAAAGTGCGCACTCAATGTTGAAAAATGAATTAAATAATGTTACTACCATTAGTGATTAACTATGTTGTTCCACAATAGGAGAATGTCCCTTTATGTATTTCAAGTTTACCTTGATTACTTGCATTTCACATTGCTTATTTTAACATTGCCAAAGATTTTTACAAATCTGTGGCCCTACATATGTAGGCACAATGGCTACTAAAGAGTTTGAGGCTCTCGCTCTTGATGGCCACAACTTCCCCACATGGGCGATGGATCTCAAAGTGAGTCTATCGTTGCGCGGAATGTACCAGGCAATTGCAGCTCCCCAAGAGGGTGTAGCTCCTTTGGCTGAGACTCTCAAGTATAATACCTTATTTATCATAAGGAACCACATCCATCCTGATCTCAAGGCTGAGTATCTGATGGAAGAAGACCCACGCGCTCTATGGCTTGCTCTTCAAACACGGTATGAACAGCAGAAAGCAGTCATCCTACCGAGGCTGTCAATGAGTGGAACCACCTCCGCATACAAGATTTTAAATCGTGGCGAGTTCAACCATGTTGTTCATAAAATCAGTTCTAAATCATAGCTTTTGAGAAAGAACCATCTGATGCGGAGAAAATTGAGAAGACATTGTCTACCATGCTCCCCGCACAAATGATCCTTCAGCAACAATACCGTGAAAGAGGTTTCACCGTTTATTCTGAGTTAATTAAAACATTACTTCAGGCAGAAAGGCATAGTGAGCTCCTCCTTTGGAACTCTAATCTACGCCCTTTGGGCACTAAACCTTTGCCAGAAGTACATGCCAACACTCAGAACAAACCCAAAGGGAATGCTACTAACTCTAGCTATCCTGGGAACTTCAAAGGAAAGAACAAGCGCAAGAGACAAATCACATCAAATGGTGCTAACAAGGAAAGGATGTTTTTAAGTCGAAAAAGAACAAGTCTAACACTTGTGTCAAGTGTGGCTGTTACAACCACCCGACTGAGAAATGTCGCACTCCCAAGCACTTGGTGGCGTTGTACTTGAATTCCGTGGGACGAGCACGCTCCAATCAAGGACGTTCCAATAAAGGTGGACAATTTGAAGCACACTTCAACTCCCAATCTGATGTCAACATGGAAGAATTCCTCCAACGACATTACTAAGAAAGATGCCCCGGGTGCTCCTACTCGCTCCTACAATTTGGAAACAAGCAACACCAAGGCACTACCTCCACTTGATGGAAACGTTGACGATATGGAGAACATGATCGTGGAATTCACTTCTAACGATCCGTTTGGAGACTTTAATTAGGCTCCTGCACTTTGAGATACCTTATTTCTTTATCCCTTAAATGTGGATGTTGTTTAATTGTGAATGTTGTCATAAGCTAGTTGTTATCCGTACTTCATTTACGCACAATGGGTATTGTAATTTGTATTAAGCACAATTGATACCTATATATATATTGTATGTATTCTATATATATTTGTTGAGAATGACATATTCAAATTCTCCATTTTGTATAGATTGTACGGGAGTCGATCTGATGGATGAGGAAATGTGCCTAGTGGATAGCGGTACTACTAACTCTATACTCAGGGAGATAAAATATTTCCAAACTCTCACAAAGAACAAAGGAAATGTTTTAACAATCGCTGACGCGATGTCTTTGTAATAGTTGGCACCGGTCGGGCCACTATTCTGCTCCCTATGGGTACATCAATAACGATTGAGGATGCACTCTTGTATCCCGATTCAACTCGTACCCTATTGAGTTATAGAGATATCCGTAAGAATGGGTTTCATGTCGAAACTCATGAGGACAACAATGAGGAGTTCCTTCTCATAACAAAAGATCACGGATATGGCAAAGAGACACTTGAGAAGTTTCCTCACACTCCGTCTGGATTGTACTACACATACATTAAACCCGTACCACATGTTGCTTTCAAAGTAATTTTCCGAATGTTAACGCATTCCAAACTTGGCATGATCGTCTTGGCCATCCTGGAATAGGGATGATGAGGAAAATTATAAGCAATTCATTGGTCACACTTTAAGTGATGCAAAATTTCCCAATCCTCAGATTTTATGTGCACCGCATGTGCCATCGGGAAATTAATTTTGAGGCCCTCTTACCTCAAAATTCATGCCGAACCTCTCAAGTTCCTTGAACGCATTCAAGGTGACATATGTGGTCCCATTCAACCATTGTCTGGGCCGTTCAGGTATTTCATGGTTCTAATAGACGCATCTACACGATGGTCTCATGTGTATCTACTTTCCACACGGAACCATGCATTTGCTAAAATTGTTGCACAAGTTATCAAACTTAAAGCACAATATCCTGAACATCAAATCCGATCAATCCGAATGGATAATCTTGCTGAATTTTCCTCACGTGCCTTCAATGATTATTGCATGGCTTTAGGAATTCACGTTCAGCACTCGGTCCCATATGTTCATACTCAAAATGGGTTGGCAGAATCTCTCATTAAGAGAGTGAAACTTATTGCAAGACCTTTACTACAGAATTGCCATCTACCAACATCATGTTGGGGTCACGCAGTCTTACACGCTGCTGACTTGATTCAATTGCGTCCAACTGCATACCATGCAACCTCCCCGTTGCAATTAGTACGTGGAAATACACCAAATATTTCCCATCTGCGGAAGTTCGGTTGCGCTACATACGCATGCCGATCTCTCCACCGCAGCAGACATCTATGGGCCCACACAGAAATTGGGGATCTATGGGATATCAATCTCCGTCGATCATTAAATACCTGGAACCCCTTACAGGGGATCTATTCACTGCCCGGTACGCTGATTGTATCTTCAATGAAGATCATTTCCCGGCATTAGGGGGAGGAATTGAAAACCACAATAAATGCCAGGAAATCAATTGGGATGCCACAGACATCTCCAACTCTGATCCACGTACTTCTGAAACTGAACTCCAAGTTCAGAAGATCATTAATTTGCAACACATTGCAAATAACATGCCAGATGCATTTACTGATTATAAGGGTGTTACAAAATCCTATAATCCTGCGAGAAATGTGCCGGAAAGAGTAGAGGTACCAAACAAAACTACTCAACTCCCGGAAGAGGGGAGAAATACGGCTATTTCCACGCATGTAGCTTCTAGCAAGCAAAGGAAAGGGAAGAACAAATCTTCTAACACAGTAAATGTAACTCAACCTTACGTTGAGAAACACCCTGTGGAGGTTCAACCTTCACATCCCACATCAACAGTGCACTCAATTACTGATGTTGGGACATCGGATCTCCCTGATGCAATCATTTTGGGAAATAATGATACATCACAAGGGGTGCTTGAAATTTCCATCAACTATATTGAATCGAGAATCATATGACGAAAGTCTACAATTGTCGACATCTATTTCTCTCAAGCAATTGCGAAATCATCCAAAATGATCCAGATCCTAAGACCATGGCAGAGTGCGAAAAGCGCTGGATGGAATCAATGGAAAGATGCAATTCAGCGAAATAACCTCGCTCACTAAAAGAGAGGTATTCACTCATGCAATACCTACACCTCGAGGAATCTTTCCTGTGGGATTCAAATGGGTTTTCGTCCGGAAACGGAATGAGAACAATGAGGTGGTGAGACATAAAGCGAGGCTTGTAGCACAAGGGTTCACGCAGAGACCCGGCATTGATTTCAATGAAACATATTCTCCAGTTATGAGTGGAATAATATTCCGATACCTTATATCTCTGGCTGTTCAAAATCGTCTATCTATGCAGTTGATGGACGTAGTGACTGCATATCTATATGGGTCACTTGATTCGGACATATATATGAAGGTCCCTGATGGGATCTCTATACCGAATCCAAACGCAAATCGCAACATGTATTGTGTAAAGCTTCAAAAGTCACTCTATGGCTTAAAGCAGTCGGGAAGAATGTGGTATAACCGACTTAGTGAGTTCCTTTTGCAGAAGGGATACACTAACAATGATGATTGTCCATGTGTTTTCATCAAAAAGTCCCAAACGGGATTTTGCATCATATCAGTATATGTTGATGATTTAAATATCATCGGCAACCCACAAGATATTGATGAAGCACGCAATCATCTAAAGACGGAGTTTGAAATGAAAGATTTGGGCCAAACCAAATTTTGCTTAGGTTTACAACTTGAGCATCTTCCCACTGGAATTTTAGTGCATCAATCAAAGATATATCCAGAAAATATTGGAGAAATTCAATATGGACAAATCACATCCATCCAAAACTCCTATGGTTGTTCGATCTCTAGAAATGGAGATCGATCAATTCAGACCACGGGATGATGGAGAAGAGATTCAGGATCTCATTATCCTTATCTCGATGTCATTGAGCGCTAATGTATCTTGCAAATTGCACCAGCCCGATATTGCATTTGCGGTGAACTTGCTAGCTCGACATAGCGCCGCTCCTACCAAACGGCATTGGGCGGGAGTAAAACATATCCTCGGATATGTTAATGGTACAAGAGATCTTGGATTATTTTTCCAAAGGAACCCGATCCTAATCGATTGGATACACCGATGCGGCTATTTATCCGATCCCCATAATGGCCGATCCTGATGTGTTTTGTGTTCTTACACTGAGGAACAACCATTTCATGGAAGTCTACAAAACAGACTCGGTGGCTACCTCAACAAATCACTCGAAATAATTGCACTATATGAGGCATCACGCGAATGTGTTTGGCTTCGCAGAGTGATTAACCACATACAACAATCGTGTGGCATTGGTGCCATCGATTCACCAACTATTATCTATGAAGATAATTCGCTTGTGTTACACAGATGGAGACAAAGCTACATCAAGAGCAACATAACCAAGCATATTTCTCCTAAGTTGTTTTACCCCATGAGTTAAAACAAATGGGTGAAATAAACATCTTGCAAACCAAATCATGTGATAACCTCGCTGATTTGTTTACTAAGTCCTTACCACTTCCTCATTCCGAAATGTGTTCAAGGAATTGGTATGCGGCGACTTAGATTTGCAAGATTCAGGGGAGAAATCTCCTAAATGTTACTCTGTCCAAAGCATCATATTGCACTCTTTTCTTTGTATGAGTTTTACTCACAAGGTTTCTCATATAAAGTTTTTAATGAGACAATATTAGCATAAGCATATGTCGTATTTCTATTTTTCCCCATCGAGGTTTTTTTAGGAGATATCAATGACATATATTGTCCTCTAAACTATCTATGAGTTTTCTCCAGTAAAGGTTTTTCTCATATGAGTTTACAATGAGACAATACTCATTATATGTTGTATCAATTTCTCCTTATTTTCCCATTGGGTTTAAAGGAGTTTTTAACAACGTATCTATTATATATTTCTCCTCGTTTTTGTTTATCCTACAGGACTTTTGTAGGATTAATACTATTCATTGATCTCAAAGATGGATTCGATCAAGGGGAGTGTTAAGATCAGTTACGGATGATCTCATCCAAACCGACAGCAGTTCCTCTCTCTCTCTCTTACTGAACCAACGCCATGGCGTCTGTACAGAATGTATATATACATGCCAATGATCAATGAAAGGAATAAGACTCGTTCATTTTGTCATTCACGATTTCCAGTTTTACATCAACACACAACAGAAAGGATGATGGCGTGAGGCGGTGGCGGCCGGTGGACCGCGAGCGCCGCGCTGCACGCCGCGTGTGAGGCGAGCGGACACGTACGCATGCATGGCGGCGAGGTGTTCTCGGGCGGATACATACGCCGAAAATACTCTTTTTTTTTTTTTACAATCCGGATTCAGCGATGCGAGCAAGAAACGGGACTTCGCGCGTAAACAGTAGGAGTCGTCTCCTACGCAGGCAGTCTTAGCACAAATATGCCAAAGGTGTCTAAGTAATCATCTAAATATTTTTCAAAAATAATTATCTAAATTTTATAATCTTTAAATTAAAATCCAAATGTCCTTAGCCTTTTCTTCTTGCTATATAATTCCATCTAACCCTAACTCATTCCTACCCCAATCCCGGCCCGCCGCCTCCCACTCCGCGCCGCTCCCTTTCGGGCAAGCCAGAACTAGAATGAAAATAACAAGAGTTCACTATTTCATAATCCATATAACAATATATATAATTTTCAAACAATATTGTGTTACATAGTAATATGTTTGGCAATATTTAGCACCAATACTTTAATATAACTGATGGCAAGGTATGATGATAAAGAACTAGTGATCGAAATGCTCACCAAAATCAAGAAAACCGATAATAATAATAATAATAGTTAGTTGCAGCAAACTGAATGAACTAAGAGCGAAATTACAGATAAAAGTTGATTAGCATTGGTAAATACATCACGCGACCTCAATGGTTTATAAAAAGAACAAAATTACTTAAAATTTTCAAATAAAAAATAGTATAATAATCAAATGTAAGTAAATGCATTACCTTTTAATATTTACGTCATTTAAAGTTCATAAAGTGATGAGCCACAACATCATTAGCAACTTTCTTCTATTTTTTGTTTCTTCACATATCAAATAAGTCTCTCATTTATTAAATCATCAATTAATTAAAAAAGTTAATTAGAAATTTGTATGTTCAATATTTTAAGAACAATATAATAGAAAATACGTTGAGTGGCTTATTTACTTGACATTGTAGTCGAATACTATAATTTTGCCTCCGATTTACAACGAGGTAGACCGGTATTCCAAAAATCTAAATTGAAACAATAAGTCTTGGCCCTACAATTCGACAAAAATCAATCAACAATCATCATATTGAAACCTTAAATCATAAATTTAGCCCATGTTCCTAAAATAAATTAGAAGAATTGAGAAAAATTAGAGCAAAATACATACTGATTGGGTAGGCCTAAACATCCTTTGGTCAGCAAGGGCGTGAGGCAACAGGGATCAGGTAACGCCGTGGCGAGATGGCAGGTGAGTGCAGCCAATGGCGTCGATTTCTCCCTTTCTCCAGCGACCGATTGTTGTCTGGCTGAGTGCGACTGTGCGGTGGATGTGATGCGCGTCTCGTAGCGCTTAGGGATCGATCAAATAGACGTCGTGGTCTGTTGTGCTTCTCTTTCTTAGGCTAGCTCAAGGGCTAGCTCGGCCTGCTACAGTTGCTTCATAGGCTAAGGGATAGCGGAGGCTCTTCGTGGACTGCTGCTAGCTACTAGAAATTTGGGCCACTAGTGCTCCCTTCATTGAGCTTCAAGTAATGGACCGGGTGCACTGAGTTTAGCTTGGGGATTCACATATGTTCTAAAGATGTTGATCTTTACTAAAAAAATTTTGGACCCGGTGTCTTTGTGACACCGGGTGAGCCAACTTGGCTCCACCCGCTGTCCCCTCCTCGTTGCCGACGTCCCCTCCTTTTGCGCCGCCCTCTCCTTTCTCACTGAAGCAGCTCTGCGCGTCTGCCCGCCACCCCCACCCCCCCTCCACCACCCGCGACGGGTGGCACCCCTGCCGCGCCGCCCTATCCCCTCCCATCGTGCCCTATCTACCCTAATAGTTAGTACCTTCCGCTGTCGCCCTCCAACACCGCATACGTCCCTCCTAACCCACTCGTCGCCCCTACTGCCGCCCACCGCCAAGTCACCACTCCCGCCTCCTTTATGCCCAAGTAAACGGTGAACCTTAGGCGCGAACGAGATTCTCCTTCGGGCTCATTGGCGAGGAGGAAGAAGAGGTCGCGGAGAAGAACGTGGAGTGATGGCGTCACGAATCTTCGTGCATATCTAAATGTAAAAATTTAGATGATTATTTGAAAGAAAATATCCAGATAATATTTATCAAAACTCATATGCGTATCACACCGGCATCCCTACGGGTGAAACAAAAAACAAAATTTACAAAAGATTTGAAGCTTCCTGACTTCATAGATAACTAGCCCCATAGGCGCGGCGGCACGCTGCGCCAGCCACCGTGCGTACCGAAGTAAAAGAGGCGAAAATTCGTAGCTAAAGAAAAGGGTAGGGTTTTTTTAAAAAAGCAAGGGGCTTTTCGCAATAAAAGGAGACCAGAGGGTTTTTTCGCAAAAATCAGGGGTCGTTTTGAAAGAACCGAGGGCCTGTACGTAATTTCAGAAACTACGGATCGTTATCAACGAAAAATAAATATGCGCAGGGTCTTTTTTGAAAAATCCAGAAATCTTTTTGCGATAACAGAGGACCTTTACGTAATTTTTGAAAAATACAGGGAAATAAGCTCCTCAGACCGTACGAAGATTCGGCGTTACGCGCCTTGCTGAGCGCGCAGGACGACGTGGCCGCCCTCGCCATCCAGGAAACCCCCGGGGTTGTTTAGAGGATGATGTTGGCAATTATAGACCTATCAGTGGTCTGTCTCCCGAGCTTTAAACACTTCCTGGCCTGTCTGTTTCTAAAATGACTCGGCTAAAATCGCTTCGACGTGCCAGGTGAAGACCGTCACGGCAGGCCAAAGCTTGTGCCGAAAATACTTCTGCACGGTCTCGATGCAGCGTGTGGGCCACTTTATCACCGTCCAATTGATCCCGTTGATCTCGAGGCACGGTGGAACGATGATAAGGCACTCCTTAGTGGTATGATGGTGGATTCTTTTAGGTTTCTGCTTTTTGGTTTTTAGCTTTTGCTGTAATAATTAGCTTTTAAATAGTATGTTTTTTAAAATAAGGTATATAAATTGATTATAGTAGACATTATACTGATTTCAGCTATACCGATCAAAATCGCATGTGACTACCTCTCGTGCCATAAGCTAAAGTCACAAGACAACAACCTAAAAAACCCACTCTATGTAGTAGTTTATATCCTAGATACATGAGCCTGAAGGATAAAGGCGTAACATAAAAATTGCACTGCATGTTTTACAAGAAACAGTTTCCGTATTCCAGAGAGGATCCAAGGAACAAAACCTGTGTTCGCTCTTCACCTTGTTCGTGACCAAATATTTGGTATGTACACACAGATTTAGTAACACTCTTGCCCAGTTTTTGCCAAACTTAAACGGTAAAAAATTGATCCAAATATCCGTAACATTCTACTATTTCTTTTTGGCCTTTTGCTATGTGAGACAAAACATTTTATTAGAAGTAATGCAAGAGGCTCTCGCTCATACTAAAGGAGTAGGCAGCCGGCGAGTCCGAAGACTGAGGGCTTGTTTGGGACTGTTCTGCTCCAGTTTTTCCAGCTCTGCTCCACCAACTCCACCATGGAGCAGCTCCACTATGGAGTTTCTAGAGCAGGTGATCCTGTTTGGCACGTAGCTAACTCCAGCTCCAGGAATGTGAGGTTTCCCTGAGAAAGGTTCAATGTGCCCCTGAATGATGTTTGATGTATGTTTTGATGTCTGCGGAGCATATGTAACTGAATTTTTCTGAATAGATAACTTCGATATATTCTTCAGAGGTTTGCAAGAGAAAGGACAAGCAGGCACGAAACGATTATTCGAACAAGATTCACCATGTAACGAGTAGTCAGTTGTTCCATACTATACCTCTGCAATCTCTTCTTCCCATAGGACCCAAGCAAGACTGCCCTCCTCAGAAGGCAAGCTGGGTTGTCATGGAATTAGTTGCACCATGTTTGTAAGTATAACAGAGACGAAGAACCTCAGCATAGACAGGTGATGCATTGTGCTGGCAATTTGAATGAGCATATTTCCTGTGTCTACTGCACCACGCAGGGAACTGACATATATTGATTTCCTTCGTTTGCTCTGAATATAGCAAATCTGCCATTTGTACTACACTGCACCACATGCAATGGTCACTGGTAAAAACACTTAATTCAGTTTTTTCGCAGGTTATTAACACTGAAGTACCTTCCCCCTTTTCTTTCTGTAGGCCTTAAAAATTCTGATTATGACCATATAGCGTGAAACATGGTAAAATTATAAAATAGATTGGTAGATAAAATAATTTATGCGGCAATGGCAAAGAAAATAGAAACCAAATTGAGTATTTGTCCAAGAAAATACTAGTGCACAACACTCACAGGTTGTACATAAAAAGTAAAACAGATAGCACAAGGTGCACCCCCATTCAATGGATGGACATGAAGATACAGCAGGGCATTATTTAACTTGTTGCGGCTTTCCTTTTTCTGTATAATAATATAATTACAGAGTTAGCATACAAGACCATACTTTCCTGACAAGAAATCACTGAAAAATTGAAAACAATGAAGGCCACAATTTTTCAATTTTTGAAATGAATGCTGCTCACATCACATCTCAAAGCAAGGATACACAATACTAACGCAATTGGAAATATCATCCGATGTGTTACAGCCATGTGGCCATGGGCTCTACATGCCATCCTTACGTTAAATGGATGGCATTTTCCGATTTATACCTCTTTTCAATACTGAACTAATTTTCTCCAATACAAACAAGTTATGAAAAACTAAGATACATATTCATAGAATAAAGGTAGCTCCATAACAGTCCTAGGATATATACCAGGCTGGCGAAAAGAGCATATGGATAAACTGAACGCTGAGTCCAGAAGCCCTTTGACCAACTTGAGCCAACCAAATTGAATCTTGTTTGAAGTTTGCAATTACTTAAGCATGCCCATGTGCCGATGTGCGATATATACAAAAGTTACAACTGCAGTGGATCTGACACAACGAATTAACAGCAATTTTGAGATTTCAAGCCCTGTCCTGCCAAGACAGCTAACACCAAAACACATTGAAAATCATCTATACCTTCAGAACAATAGAACATTACTAGCGCCGACAAGAACTTTCACAATTCACTACTTCCCATTTCATAAGCCATGGACTCATGACATGAATACACATGAATGCACATGTAAATACATAGTTCTTAAGTAATAGGCAATTTGGCAAGCTGTTTCTACTCCTTCAACGTCTGAAGAGGCAGCGTCTGAACCACGAACCAAGAAGCTACTCACTCAGCTCGGTGGTCGCTCGCTAATGCTCCGGGAACCGCGCCCAGAACGTTAGCCGGAGCTCGCTATCCTCCTCCATCCCATCCACAGTCTCGGCCACCCGCGCCGCTGCGGCCGCGAGCGGGGCGCAGTTGCGGCGTACTCGCCGAGCCCCAGGAGCGAGCCCTCCCGGCGCAGGTCCCAGCTTGCGGAGAGCGCGGCGTAGCCGATGCCCGCCAAGACGGTGGCCAGGGTGAGCCAGAGCGGCGGGCGGCCCAGGCGGAGACACCAGCGAGCGGCCCACAGAGCCAACGAGTTGGGGGGCTCCACGCGGAGGCGGCGCTTGCGGAGGCGGCGCTCGGCGGTGGCGTCCATGGGGACCTGCGGGCGGTCAGTGGGGGTGGCGAGGCAGAGGAAGCGGATGGGGAGGCGAAGGGGAAAGGGGAGGAAGCGGGAGAGAAGGGGCGGCGACGGAGCACAACGGGCACGGGGAGCCGGGAGGATGGGGGCAGGGAGAGCTCTGGCTGCTGTGGGAGCGTGCGGGAGGAGGAGATCCCGGCGCAGAGGAGGAGGAGGGGGAGAGGCGCCGGGGGCTTGCGGTGGCGGCGGAAGAGGAGCGCGCGGGTGGGGAGGACAGGAGCCGCGCGCGGTGGTAGGGGAGGACAGGAAAAGAAACGAATCGGTACGGAGGAAAAGTAATGGCAGTGGTGGGTAATTTTTTCTCAACTCTATGAGGAGATACAAAACTTTAGTTTCTGGAGTACCCCTTGAGAAGCTTCAGAAAAAACATGGAGTAAGCCTTCAACTCCAACTTTTTCTTGGAGCAGAGTTCTTGGAGGAGAAAATTGGATTTTTGCTATCCGAAAGAGTGGGCTTCGCAACTTTACCCTCTCAATCGTTGGTTTCGCAAAAATGCTATCCAAAATATTTGCTTCTTGTTTTCTTTGCCATTTTACCTCTTTTTCTCCTTTTCCTTTATTTCTCCTAAAATCAGCCATGCGAAATGACAAAATTGCCCATGGGCAATTTCACGTAAAAAAAATAAAGAAAGAACGATCGGTGTCTCGCTTAGCCTTGCGCCGCTTCGCCTCCTCGCCGCCGCCGACGATCGCCGCCCACCTCACCCCATGGACGGCGGCGGCGGGTTCGGCCACCGGCCGATGCACCTCCGCGCCCGATGCTTCCTGCGCGTCTTGCCGCCCCGCCGCCGATGCTTCTCGCGGGTCTTCTTCGCCGCTCGATGCTTCCCACTGCGCCGCCGTTCTCTCGCTAATCGCCGGGCGATCGCCGTGGCGCTGTCTCTCGCCGCCGCCGGACGACGCGTCCGCTCACCCCATGGACGGCGTCGCCGGCTCGGCCAGCCGGCCGATGCACCCGCCGCCCGATGCTTCCTCGCGGTCTTGCCGCCCCGCGCCGATGCACTTCGCCGGCCGCCCTTGCGCCGCAGCCGATGGCGTCCGAGGTCGCCGCTCGACGCGGAATCGCCACGCGACGTGCCATCTACGGCCGACGCGACCTTGCCCAATGGGTGCGCTTGCCTGCCGAGAACGCCATCGCGACAACGCCGCCTCCACCGTCTTTGCCCGACGCCGTGCCTCTAGCCATGCTGCCGTACGCCAACAGGTATATCTCGCTAGTGCAACTAGTTTGTCGTGCTACTACACAGTACCTTGCTATTGACTTGTTAGTTTCGGTACGTACTAGTTGTTTCAGTTGTTTTTTGCTCAAGTTAATTTGGAAAGCTTCTATGATCGTTAGTGCAACTAGTTTGTCATGCTACTACACAGTACCTTGCTATTGACTTGTTAGGTCTAACTCGGAGGTTGCGGAACCTATCCCACGAGTCGATTGGGATAACTTACAAATCGTAGAGACACATGATGAGGAAGGAAGAATTGAACTTTTGAGTGAAGATCGATATATGTGCTTTTAGGCCCGATGATGAGGAGAGAGGAACGGTGGCTGAATCAAATGATTGTGGAATGGTTGAGGAGGGTGTTGATAATGATGTTGCTACCATACCTATTAGTGATGACATACCAAATGAGTTGGTTATTTCGTATGATAAGGACCACCCAGTAATGAATATTGGCACTATATACCCATCAATGGACGAGTTCCGGATGGCAGTGCGGCAATTCGCCATCAATGAGGAGTTTGCTCTAGGGACAGAAAAATCAGATAAGAAGATATTTAGAGGTTTCTGCAAGTCCAGTGATGATTGCCCTTGGAAAATAAATGCAAGCAAACATAAAGGTCAAAGCACTGTAGAGGTGAATATAGCTAACCATCTAATTCCCTACTTATAATGTTTTTCATAGTTTTATCTAATTCTCATCTAATTCTCATTCCTTGTGTAATTTGCAGGTCACAGCTTTAACTGATCAACATACATGTGTTTCTACCATGAGGGTGAAAACAATAACACCATCTCAGAAGTGGGTAGCTAGCAAGGCTGTGAGCATCCTTAGGGATTCTCCAAATATGGGTCCTAAAGAATTGCAGGACAAGTTGCAGAAAGAACACTCTGTCACAATTTCATATGACACAGTCTTTAGGGTAGAGAAAGAGCTCATGGAGGTTTATGGTAAATGGGAAGAGAGTTTTGAGTCATTGTTTAGATGGAAGGCCGAGGTACGTAAGAGGTCACTGGAAGTGTCGTGGAGATTGAAGTACTTGAAGTGGATGGTAATGTATATTTCCATCGTTTTTTTTGTGCTCTTAAACCATGCATTGATGGTTTCTTGGAAGGATGTAGGCCTTACTTGAGCATAGATTCTACAAAGACTTAATGGAAGGTGGAATGGCCATTTAGCCTCATTATAGCGATTGATGGCCATAATTGGATGTACCACTTGCGTATGCTCATAGCTTCAAACAGAAGACAATTGGACTTGGTTTATGAATCGCCTAAATAAGGCAATAGGTCATCCTCCCTACTTGCAGTGTGCACAGATGCATGCAAGGGCTTAGAGAATGCAGTGAAGAATGTGTTTCCCAATGCAGAGCAAAGAGAATGCTTTCTTCATCTTATGAAAATTTTCTAAAAAGTTCAGAGGGTTGGCAAGATGTATCTGCGGCAAGGGCTTATAGGAAGACATATTCATAGAGCATATGGCTGCAATTCTTAGTGAATCGAAGAAGTGTTGAAATGGTTAAATGATTACCATAAGCTCAAGTGGTATAGGTGTGCCTTTAATCCAGAAATCAAGTGTGACTACATCACTAATAATATAGCTGAGGTTTTCAATAATTAGATACGAGACATTAAGGACTTACCTGTTGCTGAACTTGCTGATAAGGTTAGAGAGATGATCATGAGATTGTGGAACAAGAGAAGAAGTATTGGGGATAGACTACTAGTTGGAAGGATACTTCCAGGTATTATGGTTCAGCTAAAGGCAAATACTAGGGATTGGGGCACTTAAAAATTGTGACATCTGCTAATTGGAGTGCGGAGGTTTGGGACAATAGCAAGAAAAGTGAAAGGCATATTGTCAAGTTAAATCAAAGGACTTGTACTTGTCTCGAATGGCAAGACACTGTAAGCCATGTCAAGATGTATCGGCCTTTGTAACCACACAGCGGGGAATTGACCTTGAACAATTTGTGCATGAGTACTACTCGGTGGATAGATTCAAGGCTGCTTATGGTAGAGAGATTGAGCCAATGACAGACAAATCACAATGGCCACAAGTGGAGCTTCCATTTGTTGTTGGTGCACCTCTTACTAAAGGAAAGGGTGGAAGACGAAGAAAACTTAGGATTAAAGGATGCCTTGAAGGTGGCCACAAGAAGAAAGGTGCCAATGAAGGTGGCAATGATGGTGAAGGTGCCAATGAAGGTGGCAATGGAGGTGGGAATGATGCTGCTCCAACCAATGCTAAGGGGAAGAAAATGATTAGAGGCCCAATGACTTGCAAGAGATGTGGTGAAAAGGGACACAGGAAAGCTAGTTCCAAGTGTCCACTTAATGGGACTAAAAAAAGAGGCAAGTATTGTTTTTTTTTCCATTCAAATCTTGAATTACCATGACATTACAAACTTTAATTTTTTATACTTATAGAAAAAGGCAGCCTAGAAAGAACATTACAAAAGCTAAGCGAGGCGAACTTAGCACACCACAAATGCCAACTAGAGAACAAATACTACAAGATAGTCCAGGAAGGGTGACTAGAAGGTAAGAAACAGTTACACATATAACCTATGCCATTTGATGTACAAATCTGAAACAAAATATTTATCTAATTGTCATAACATATATGTGCGCAGCCGTCTTGCTTTCTTGTTGGGAGAGGGCACTTCTTCACAAACTGTGGCCAATACTCCTGAGAGGATGCCAACTGCAGCTGCACCAAACAAATTGACTCCAAAGAGAAAGCTACATATTGGATGAATGATTTTTGTGACATGGAACACTTTGTTTTGTGAGATGTAAACTTATGATTTATTTGCTATGAGATGAACTCATTTAGGCTCAAATTATGACATCTTACGGAAGGAAGTGCTTAAACTTGCTCTTTTTGGTTGCTTCTGTCTGCTTCAGAGCTTATTTTGGCCAATCCGCTGGCATGTTTTAGCTAGCAAAATTGTTGTTGGTGATTTCTGGTGATTTTAGTTTTTACCAATCCGCTGGGCCTAAAAGACTTAATGTTAGATAGTGAATGTGTATTTTTTTTTTGTAGTACAAGAGCTTGAACCGACTCATCCATTCATTCGGCAATCAAGCACATAGCATTACATGCACTAGTTTGTTGTTTGCAACACACAAATATTGGCATAATATGATTACAATTCAACATACACATTACAGGACCATGCCAGAATTCCCATTGCGCAGTCAGGCATCATTCCAGAATCTGGTCCATTACATGAACTAGTTTGTTGTTTGCAACACACAAATATTGGCATAATATGATTACAATTCAACATACACATTACAGGACCATGCCAGAATTCCCATTGCGCAGTCAGGCATCATTCCAGAATTTGGTCCCATGACCATTGCCCTGCAAAATATCAGCCCAGATTTTGCTCCCATGAATGTTGCCCCTTCCATGACCATTCCCCTGCCCGCCGCATACAAAATATCGGGCGAGCGGTGCGGAGGGGAGGTGGAGCCGACATCACCATCGGAGAGGGAAGCCGCTACCTCAGAGCGGAGCTTCGTCGGAGGTGCTGCCATCACCATTGGAGGAGAGGTGGAGGCGGAGGAGCGTCGAAGAGGGTGCCGCCATCACCATTGGAGGAGGTGGATGCGGTGGAGCCGTCGAAGAGGAAGCCGCTATCTCGGGAAGGGGAGGGGTGCCATCGGAGGAGGTGGAGCGGTGGAGCACCGTCGAGAGGGAAGCCGCCGTCGTGCCGCTTGGAGGGCTCTGGTTGCTGCCACTATTAGAGCAGGAAGCGGGGAGATGAAGCTAGCAGAGACGTGAAATTACCCATGGGCAATTTTGTCATTTCGCATGGCTGATTTTAGGAGAAATAAAGGAAAAGGAGAAAAAGAGGTAAAATGGCAAAGAAAACAAGAAGCAAATGTTTTGGATGGCATTTTTGCGAAACCAACGATTGGGAGGGTAAAGTTGCGAAGCCCACTCTTTCGGATGGCAAAAATCCAATTTTCTCTTTAGGTTGGACCTGTTTGGCTAGACAAGTTTGGAGCAGAGTTGAAAAAACTGGAGCGGAGCAATCCCAAACAGAACCCGAGCGGACTGAGGAGCGACTCCTCTTTACCAACCAGCAGGGCGACTCCTGTGAGCCAAACATTGGGGAGTAAAATTTTTGGTAGCACTAAATAGTAAATACATATACCTTACCGTCCAACACTCAATGTGTTGGAGCAAGGGTATTTTAGAAACTTCTTAATTTATACACACCAAAAAAAAAGAAGAAAGGAGATAAGGTAGAAGGGGAGAAGGGGTCAAGGGGCTTATCCCGTGGACAGCTGCCCTGTCGTGTGTGGGTGTGCGTATACAGATGGGGATCATAATAAGTCTAATGACCACACTCTCATCTCCCCAGCGGTTTCGACGGCAATTGAGGGCTACGTTATAGGATCAAGAAGAGTGAATATGAGCTTTTAAAATTTCTTACTTTTTAAAACTAATTTCCACAAATTAAGAGTTAAGCACTATTTCTATTACAATTCAAAACCCACACAAATCTACTAATACTAAGGCACCACAAACTAACTATCTACTAATATGTTTCTAGCTCAACAAGATAAGACAATTTCAATTGCTAGAAATATAAATGCGAAATAGTAAAAACAAAGAAATAACCAAATGGAGACACGCGATGTTTTTACGTGGTATCGAAAACTTACCGGTCTTCACTAATCCACATTAAGGAAAGTACAAATGAATTGGACCAGCACCATGCATTAAGCCTTGCTCCTCAATTTCAGTAGCGGTTATTCTTCCTACGCTCCAAAGATGGCGAACACTGAGCCACTCACAATTGGTGTCGGGTCTTTTCACAATCTTCTTGAAAAACTCACCACGCAAACTTCCGTCAAGTCGTTTAGATGCCAACAAACACCAAGAATAATAAACCACGTCCTTCACTTGATGGATTTCAAGAGCCAAGGATCAACTAAATGAAATGTATGCACTGGAATTTTTCAACTATCTCAAATGAATGCAAATAGAGTAAATGAGGTGTTAAAAGTGTACTACAAGCTCAAGGATGTTCAATAAAGTGTTTTCTTTCTGTCCTTAGGTTGGTGGAGGGGTCTTTATATTCCTCACCAACAAATCCAACTGCTTGTGGTCAATTCCTGAAAAAGGCAGCAAATGCGGTAGTACCGCCATTCATTGGCCGGTACTACCGCACTTGCATAGTAACAGCTATAATAGGCGTAATTAATACTTCTGAACTAGCCATTACATTGCGGCACGGTACTACCGTCATTCAATGTGCGGTAGTTTTGATTTTCGATAGTACCGTTTTCACGGAGCGGTACTACCGTTTTTCTTGAGGGCTAAAGCTGACCCTCTCTGGAAATAATGTACCGCCATGTAAAATTCGATCCAATCGGGATGCGATAGTTCCATTGCAGTCATACCGCTGAGCGGTAGTCCGCTAGTTGTACTCTGATACTACTGATCTTTCAGAGAGCAAAAGTGCTCCAAAATATAGCTTTCTAGATAATATGTACCGCCAACTAAATTTCAGTCATACCGAGATGGGTAATTCCACACTACCTCCCGGTTATATCGTTGAGCGGTAGTACCGCCAAGAAACCTCTGGTACTACCATATTTCCTGTGAATGCATAGTTGATTTTGGAATTTTAATTCTAAGTGCATGCATGATCCTTAGTTGATCCAAATGGCACAAAAATTTTCTTGTCAAGCTACTAGTCATGATTCCTCTTAATAATATGGCGTCTAACCTAAAATCTGGTCTTCCACCAAATCTCCAAAGATAGATAAAATTAAAAGGAGATCCTAGACTACTTATACCTTTCTTCCATGCCATTGTGATCTTCTCTTCAATTCTTGTCATACATCTTCATGTCGTAAACCATCTTTCAAAACTAAACCATTCAAACACTTGATAAGCATGTTAGTCCTATATTCACATATTATCATTAATTATTAAAATATTTTTAAGGGCTTAGATGCTTTCATGCGCCATCACCTCCCTCCTTATTCCTAGGCTGGTCCTTGGTTGAGGAAGCTAAATACTCTTCTCTTTTTTCTATCTTCTTCCTCTTCTCCACCGAGGGCTCCTCTTTACTGATTAGATCCAATCAGTTGTGCCTCCCGGTCTTCGGTGATGATAGCGGCAAAGGAGGCATTGGACCAATCATCTCCAGCAACTTGAAGTCCTTCAACTCGCCATTTGGTCGATGGTGTTGATTGACTTCGTGGAGGGTAAAGCCGACCAGTGCCAATTCTTGGGCGACATTGATGTGTGCCAGATCTTGAAGTTTTCTCTGTGGGTGAGGGCATTGTGCTAGCAATGTTGGCTTTAGTTTGGCCGAGGGCTTGGGCAGTCTTGCTCCTCACTTGGTTGTTGCTCTGTTCGGTTTGTGTCTTGTGTAACATCCTTGAGTACCTTGACTTCTTGCTCTACGAATTCAATATAGGAAGATGGCTTTGTATCTCCGCAAACCACACCGTGAAACTACGACCTAGTCGGCAACGATAGGTTTTCCGGGTAAGAGTCAACTGCAACGTGCCTATCCGATTTGCTTCTTAGTGGCTTCGAGTGCCACTCCATCATGAATATTGTTGGTTGTTTACTGTTGTTAATCGTACATTAATGTGTCATTCTAGTGTGCTGTTGTATCTATTTAATTGATTATACACACTAGTTCTAGAAGACTTTGTATGATTAATTATGAAAAGTCAAATGCCCAATGAGGATAATTGTTCTAACTGAAATTGTCTTGATTATTTAGGATATTCTACTAGTGTTTGGGCTATTATTGGTATTGCATTTCCACCGTCCTATACTTGTTGAAGGCCTAATCTTATTTACATATTGTTGTTAATTAATACAAACACACACACACACTGCAATCTTATACTTGTTATTGCTTCTGAAATTAATTTAAATTAAGATGTTAAGTTTGGACCCAATTCTAGCAGAATATCTAGAGATAATAGCAATCATTGTTGATAAGAAAATTATAGACCTATTGTGTTTAGAAGGCCTTGTATCTAAATATAAGAGCAGTTGACATGTGAGGGCATCATCATAAAAAATAACAATTTGCAGAACATGCTAATTGATTATTTATTTACTCTTGTTATAGTGTGTGTGTAGGAAAATAATTCCATTCTCTTGGGAATACGTACTCCCACTTCTCATATACCGCATAAATAATATTATTATACCTCTTTATCCTTTTTAGAATACTCTAACAATTATTATAAGATACTCCAAAATTGAGTTCCATGAAAAATTTCATCAAAATCTACTTTTTATAGTATAATTTGCATATATATACTTTTTTTATGTATGGAAAGAGATATATAGCAAAAATAAAGGGCTCTGATGAAAATTTTTCAACCAAGTCGCATTGGAGTATCTTAAAATTAGTAGTTAAATATATTGAAGGTGATAAAGAGGTATAACATATTCATTTAAGTGGTATAGTGAAAGCGGGAGTATGTATTCCCGAGAGTACGAAAAATGCTTTACACACACACACACATATATATAGCTGTACTTTTATTCTTTCCTTCCTCTCCAGCAAGAGTAGTACTAATCTCAAAGCAAATAAAAAAGTAAGTAACATATATCAACCATTTATCATGATTTAAAAATTGTGTAAATAATTATTGAGAAAAGTATAGAAGCACCTCAATATATATATATATATATATATATATATATATATATATATATATATATATATATATATATATATATATATATATATATATATATATATATATATATAAACATGATAATTGTATATTATCATGAGGTGATTTTATTTATGCTCTTATCATTATATTGTACTTGTAACAATTTATTTATTTGAATTTTAATTATGAAATTATGACTGAATTCATGCTAAAACCGTGTTTATTTCAACATAATGTTGCTGGCACACCTCCCGAACACTCAATGTCGCTGTTGCCGCCCTTGCGTGATCTCCACCACCATTTCCTGTGACCAATGATGCCGGCTCTTTGACCACCACCCCTTTTTGCGCGATTAGGTCATCGCTACTCCTTATTACGAGCTTGTTCATATTGCCTTTTGCAAATGACTTTTGGCTGCGGCTGATGAACAGTAGTGGCTGATAGAAGCAACTGATGAATAATAGTGTATTATGTAAGAAAGATGGTGCTATAAAAGACACTACAACATTTGGACCGTCATGTGACTTATGAATTTGTGATATAATAAAATACAATATATGTTGCAATATGTGAAAGCGAAAAGTAATAGTTGATGAATAGTAATGATTGATAGAAGCGGCTTATAGAATCTGGAGCGTTCGTATTGGCTTCTGCTTCTGAAAGTAGAAGCCAATATGAACATGCCTGTACATCTATTGTCCTTCCATCGATCTACTATCCACCATCGCTACATCTATATCTAGCCATGCATCGGTATCGGTGGTATTCGTCACTCGCTTACAATGGCCTACCACTTTGGTCCTTTTTTGTTGCGGCTAATACCTTTTAGGTATGATTGATTGCTTTTATCTATGTTTTTCGAGACGACGACATACGACGGAGACGCCGACAGCGCACACGGTTTTAGGCTCGAGAAGCCGTTGGAGAAACAGCTTAGAGAACTCGAGTCGTTTGTTTCGGCTTCCAAAGAAGCCGAAGTTAAAAGCCAAAAAAACAGGACCTTCCTCTAGTCCCACCACTCGCATCCTTACATTAATCATGAAAAAGTTTACTCAGAAGATTTTAGTACCTATTTTGTACATGAAAAATGTCATGTTTGTGTACTTGAAACTATGAAAATGGACCAAATATGGGTGGATAATAATTATGCCATATTTATTTTCTTAGATGCGGATATAAATACCTTGGATATGAATAATATCAAATACAAATATGAAATAAATACAAATCGAAAGGAAAACGATCATGAATATTCATTTGAACATGAAAACCCATTAAACTATACGTACAAAATCAACGAAAATATATAAATATTTTATTTGATGGAAACATTCGTGAATTCTTCGTATTTTCAGCTAGGATTTCTTCATTGACTCCATGTATGGATACATATGTTAATATACAATGAGCTATTAAAGTATCATGGAAATAGGCTCGACTGAAATAGGGGTTGTACAATTCGAATATCCGCACCTAAATCTCTAGATAAAATAGATCCATATCCGTATTCGATAGATAGCGATGCACCAAATTCATATTTGTTTCTAATTGTTTCTAACAAAAAATTCATATTTATTTATGATCCAATTATATCCTATAAATATCTAAATGGATATAATCCACACTGAAAAATATCCAAACTAGATGGAAACTTCTGTCCGGGCACAGGATGAAAATGACGCGTAGGTAGCCAGGTGTGCGCAATCCCCTCGGACGGCAACGCCAGGCTGGACAGAACCCTCCTAAAACCCCACCTTTCTCTTCGCCCCGCCGACGGCGCAGCCAAAACTCGCAACCTACCCAACCCCAAATCACGCGCACCGCGATCACCTCGCGGCGGCGCCGCCGCCATGGGCTCCTCCGTCAGCCACGCCGCCGCCACCCCTCCTCCTCCCCCTCCTCCCGCCTACGCGCCCCCTCCTCCCTACGCCGCCGACGCCGCCCCGCCGTCGAAAGCCCAGGTGGAGGAGAAGGCGGCGGCGGAGGAGGAGAAGGTGGACTACATGAACCTCCCCTGCCCCGTCCCCTACGAGGAGATCCAGCGCGAGGCCTTCAGTAAGACGCCGGCGCCGGCGCCTCCCTTTCTCATTGCCCCTTATTTGATCTGTGATATTATTACCACTGCCGATCGAATCGATAGTAAATGCTATGATCTTCTTGTTGTCTGTTGCAGTGGCGCTGAAGCCCGAGCTGTTCGAGGGCTTGCGCTTCGATTTCTCCAAGGGGCTCAACCAGTACTTCGCCTTGAGCCACAGGTATCCTACTAAACGCCCCTTCCTGTTTGTTTCTTTTATTGTAAATTAGTTGCAGTCAGGCTGTACTGTAACAATCGTTGTGCGTCTTTGGAACAGTGTGTTCATGGGAACCATGGAGATCCCGTCGCAGGGGGCCGAGGTGATCAAGGTCCCCACCTCCAGTTACGACTTCGGCGCCAACTTTCTTGATCCCAAGGTTGTTCTCTCTTATGAAGGCATTGGCACCGTTCTGGTTCACTTCATGTGTTCTGTATCCTTTTACTTTATTTTGATCTAAATGTGGTTCCTCCGTAGATGATGCTCATCGGGAGGGTCTCGCACGACGGAAGGGTAAATGCGCGTGTCAAGTGCGATCTCACAGACAATCTTTGCCTAAAGATAAATGCTCAGGTGATTGATTAGGCGTCACGAGTCAAATATGTGCACATATGAGATCAGTATCCTGTTGCTTAATTTTTTAACTACTTGTTTTTTGTTTTGGCAGTTGACAAGTGAGCCCCATTACTCCCAAGGCATGTTTAGTTTTGATTATAAGGTTAGTCTCTATTTAAACATAGTTTCCGATGATGCATGCCTGTGTTTGGTTATTTTATTTGGTCGGCATTATCATGCCAGTCAGTGGCAGGAGCCAGAACTCAAAACTCTGTGGGCTCAATCCCTTTAAAATCTTTAAAGTTTTACTTATTTTACTGTAAATATCAATAATATTTAGGCTATTTTGCAAAAACCTGTGGGGTCGCTTGACCCCATAGGTCATAACATGGCTCTGCCACTGATGCCAGTGGTAGATTGCTTTTACTGTTCAACAGGGAACTATGATGTGATGTCTCATGTCGTTCTTTGACAAACAAAAGTTCATTATTATTATTGTCAAATTGGTGGAAGATGTGAGTGTGAGATCCTATTTTTTTTTGGACTTGGAATTGGGTGAAGAAATATGAATCCTTTTCTTGAACCTGTTTTGCTGCTGAGATATTTTTTTACACCTTATGAGTTCTCTCTTTCTCAACTTTTATGAGGAATTTGGTCTATCAGATATGCCTTTTGAGTTACATGCTAATGTTCTTCTTAGGTTACTGATTTAACATCAAATCTTCCAGGATGTTGCCAAATAGGACAGCAGAAATCCTTATCTAGTTTGTGCTAATATCCTTCTGAATGATTTATAATGAAAATGATAGCATCAAAGTATTGCTTGTTTTCTAATTACGTGTAGTCTTTCATAATTGGTGCCAGAAAACTTACAGATGCAATCATGCAAAGCTATTACAAGTAGCTGTTAGGTGCTTAATGTTTAACATTATATTTGATAAAATATATGCCAGAAAACTTACAGATGCAATCATGCAAAGCTATGACAAGTAGCTGTTAATGTTTAACATTATATTTGATAAAATATATGAGGTTTTACCCCCTACATCTGATGTATTTTAAATTCTTCTTGTCAATTTATCTATCTGATTATGCGCATGATTGTGTAACTTGTTTTGCTCCTACATCCTTGATTCCAGGGCAAAGATTTTAGATCCCAATTTCAAATTGGGAATAATGCGTTCTATGGAGGGAACTACATCCAGGTAAACTATTTATGTCAACATTTTCACATAAAAGCCATTCAATAGTAGGAGCAATTTGCTGCACCCTGATATCATGAAGATTTCATCTTTTTTACTTATTTGTATCTATTTTATGATATACACTAATATTGACCTTAAATAGAGCTATGTTTTTAAACAAAATTGAATGCCAGATCCAATTTTGCATTACATAAAAACATGAAACTTCCTAGTCTGGTGCAATTTAATCTATTGAAACTTGAAAGAAAACTTTAATTGTTTTGCTTCATACTTTCATTTCCCACTGGTAACTAAGCAAACTAGTCTACAACAATTTAGGGTAAATCCGCTGGCTGGCTACACTAAAAAATTGTCATGGACCAATTTAGGCTGAATTTAGTGCAATCAAAAGTCAAATTTCTGGTGATTGTACCAGAACTGTCATACTAATAACTAAACAATTAAACATTGTAATTGACTAAAGTACTCGGGGGAAGGGGGGTGAGGGTGGCGTAGGGTGTAGGTGGAGTAGATGGGTGTGCCCTCAGCATGCATCAGTAGTTCACTTTGATGCTATGAGGAGGCCAACTACAAAGTTCTACCTCACAACAGGCTACCAAATTATGTGGCCCATCAGTCCTGAAAGGGCATACATTGGTTCCAGAAGGCACATCCCATGATCACAAAATTGGTTAGTGGTATGTGTGGTGATTTATGTTTTTGTAGTCTTATACATGTTTTGGGCAAAACATGCCAATTTCTTGGCTAGTCATCAGTGAGGTTCAGTGGCAAGCGTCAAATATAACATGGGAAATTGATCAGTTTTGAACTGTTTACAGTTACAGCTGGTTAAAATTTAGTTCTCAAACCCTTGTATAGGGATTTCCAAAGGAGTTTTATTGCATAGGGATTTCCAAAGGACTGTATCATCCATTATGACTGGTTTTTGTTGTTGTGGGTTTAGCAGAGAAAACAGGCTTGCGAATACTTGAGGCCTTTGATGGTTTCTGGAAGTATAGATTTTGTTGGTTTCACTGATGGAGAACATGCATAGTTGCACAAGATCGATGGAATAAAAAATAAAGATCTTACCATATTTTTGCCTGCTTGAAGTTTTCCTGGCCAAAAAAGTTTGATATTCATGTTTAGCAGAGCCAAGCATGTTTCAAAGCCAAATGCAGCCTAGTAACATGGTACAATAAGCCTAAACTTACCACTCCCAAATATCGCTTAAGCAGTAAATGAAGATGTCCTTTCTTATGAGTCTGTTTAATAGACTGGAGGATGGGGTTACATAGTTTTTACCTCTATATTCCGGTTTAAGGTCATTGTGCAAAAGAAAAAGGATGTTTTGCTCTAATCTCATGAATCAAACATTAAGACTGGGAGAAAAGGAACTGAGATAGCATATTCAGCAAATCTATTTTTGTTCCATCACTTGGATACTTACGATTATAAACCAACACATTTTCCTTATGCATTTCAGAGTGTCACGAAGAACCTCTCCTTGGGAACAGAAGCTTTTTGGCTTGGGCAGCAAAGGAAATCAGGAGTTGGTTTTGTTGCTCGATATGACAATAAGAAAATGGTAAGTTTATTTGTCTACTCTTTAAACTACTTATGATCATGATGTCCTGCCATATGAAGTTGTTAGCCTTTTTAATGTAGAATGTATCATTTTACCTATACAACCCCCAAAAAATTACATGCACAAGCCAGATATAGTATTATTCCGATGTCATGTAACTAATGACCTTGAAGCTACATTTCAGGAATTATATAATCAGGTTTCTGCCTGCTGGTGCTTTTGATCAGACTGTTAGATATGCCATATTACATTTTTACCCAACAACATTTAGTTCAGGTTGCTAGGATTTTGGAAACATAAATGCCGAATTTAGTGAATATTCCATTCTAGGCCTGAATTCCCTGAGAGCTAAAAATAAAATAAAATTGTCCAAATAGTAAAACAAAAACTATCCACCTTGTGGTACTACAGTCACAAATGTAGCTAGTGAAAAGTTCAAAGGAAGAAAGTTGGCTTGCCTTAAATATTTGAGCCATTAGGTTTGCTACCGTTTTTGTGCATTGATGAATTCTAAGGAGCAGTCAATTTATTGTTGTGATATTCCCTCTCAGAAAAAGTAATAATGTTACAATTTTATGTGCATTCCTTTTGGTCCTCAAAACAGTCGTTGCACTTTCCACAATTTGATCCCGATTTGATGCACAGATGGCCTTTAGTTGATCTGTGTTTTGATCAATTGTTACCCAGCTTGCTTATAGACTGAGAGTCATTTTCGGGAATGGTCTAAAATTTTGCTGCATATGTTCTGGGAGCAAACCGTCAACTTATGACTATTATGCCAAGTCTTAAAAGAGTTACCTGACTATGGGATCTTTAAGCATGATTAGTACTTTATCATAGGCACGCTGAACTTGCTTAATTTAGTGCCAAATGTTTGGGCTCAAGATTTGGCCAGTACTCAGCTAGGAACCAACTGGTTTTGTACAGAAATCAGTCTAGTTTTTTTTTTCAAACTTGAGATTTTTACTTAAATTTTTGAAATAATATTGACAAACACTTTTACGCCATTCACTACCTGACCCACAAGTGAGAGCAGGAGAAAGGGAAAAATGTGAATAAGAAAAATGTTGAGAAACTTTTTGTAGCTAAACTTGTTTGTACCAGGGTTCAAAATCCCGGCGGTTATCGGCCGGTAACCGCCGGTTACCATTTTTACCCGTGGAGACCAGTAACCAAAAAAACTGGCCGGTATCAATTTTTGATTTTTGAATTTGGCCGGTTTTTTCTGGTTACCGGCCGGTTTTTCCGGTTATTGGTTTCAAAACATCTCAAAATTCAAATTTTGATTTTCAAATTGTGACCGGTTTTTCCGGTAACCGCCCGGTTACCGTTACCGGCTGCCGATCGGGATTTCTTCCGGTTCTGGTTTTTAGAACCTTGGTTTGTACCATAATCATCCCCAAATTAGTATTCCAAAACTCGGTCAGAATCATTGGGAAGTGTTCTCTAGATCAATTGCTCATAACTTGCTCAAGTTTGTACATAGATATTAATCAGACAATTTAGAATTGGATCATGGCTGAGTTAGCTAGTAATCGGTGGTAACTACCAGTTTTCCAGACCTTTTTTCTGCTTCTAGCAAATTCTAATTGTATAATTTATACTGCCCTTTCCTTGGTTGAAGCTATAAATGTGCAAATATGTCCCTTGCTTTACATCATGTGATAAGCACGCCCTAGGTGTAATACTATGTTTTCCATTGGATTCAAGCTCCCAATCATGTAACGTATCTGATAAAATCAGGTGTTTGTTTCTGGTATTACATTATTGGCAACTGATGTTTGATTGTTGGATAGACAACAAAATGGAAAACTTGAGTTTTTAATATTTATCTGATGGCGCCATATCACATATATCTGCAGGTTGCAACTGGACAAATTGCAAGCTCCGGAGTGGTTGCACTGAGTTATGTTCAGAAAGTATCTGAAAAGGTCACTTTTCTGTCATATCACTTTGAAGACTTTTTTCTCTTTATTATCTGCTTCCAATCTATAAGCTTCTTTGTGCAGGTTTCCCTTGCATCTGATTTCATGTACAATCATGTGGCAAAAGATGTAACAGCAAGTTTTGGTTATGATTATATCCTGAGACAGGTATGCCTTAATAGTTTGTCATCTTCGCTATGCATTCCTTGCCTCAGCTTGATATTACAACATAAAAATAACTGCAAATGCCATAGCATATTCAACTATTCCTTGAGAAGAGTTGCACTTTCCACAACAAAAAAAATTACATTATGCCTTTCCTTTTTTAAAAAAATATATATTATGTTGAATGTTTTAGGGATTTTTCAGTACTCAAGTTAAGAGTAACACCTGAAAAGTTAAATGAAAGTACATTTTTGCTCAACATTGCAGTGTCGTTTGAGGGGGAAGTTGGATACCAATGGTGTAGTTTCTGCTCTTTTGGAGGAACGATTGACTCCCGGCGTCAATTTTCTTCTTTCTGCAGAGGTCAGCTTGCAGCACTACTTATTTGTTTATTCTATAGAAGAACCCAACGTGTTACTGATTTATTAATGTCCATTTTTTAACATCTTTATATAAATGGGACCTCAAGTCTGAATTAATGAACTGGAAGAAGCGGTTGAAACTTCTATGAATGGAATATAGATGATTACTCGTGATTTAAGACATAATAAGACAAATACCAAAAAAGAAAGAAACATTACACTTTACACCCCTGCCAAATCCTGACCACCCCAGATGCCTACATCTTTTTTAAATGGAAGATGGCAGCTTGCTACGCCGCAGAGTTTTACATTTGAGAAGGCATCCTAGTTTCTGTATATGAGATTCGAATTTTTGGTACGAATAATCCATTTTTTATTCAAAATTACAGAAATATACCCGCGAGAAAATTTTTTACAAAAATAGGCTCCAGTCGCCCAATGGGAGGGCGACTGGAGCCTATCGCCCAACCAGAAGCCGACTCTGTCCCTATCGCTCTACCATTGGACGATTGCATCCAGTCGCCCTCCCATTGGGCGACTTTCATGCAGTCGCCCAATGGTTGGGCGACTGCACTCAGGCCCCCGTGCCCAGCGGACTCAAATTCGTTTCGGCCTTGATTGAAATTGCTATAACTTTTGATCCGTGAGCGAAATTGCTCAAATTTTTTCGAAGGCTTTTGGATGTATGAAGAATAGCTCCACCAATTTTCACTATTTTTGGCGAAGGTTTGATACATTTCGCTCAACCATTGGGCGACTGCATGAAAAGTCGCCCAATGGGAGGCGACGGATCGATCGCCCAATGGTTGAGCGACAGGGACAGAATCGGCTTACGGTTGGGCGATAGGCTCCGCCGCTCTCCCATTGGGCGACTTGAGCCTATTTTTGTAAAAAATTTTCCCGCGGGTATATTTCTGTAATTTTGAATAAAAAATGGATTATCCGTACAAAAAATTCAGTTTCACGCATGGCTTTCTACGTGGTGGAACCTTACATTTGGGATGTTTCCTAGTAATGTCCATGTATATGCGCAATGTTTCATATCTGCATTCTGTTTTATACTCAATGGTTGAAGGCTGATTCTATTCTACAATCTTGTGCAGGTTGATCACTGGAAGAAAGACTACAAATTTGGGTTTGGCATGACTGTTGGAGAGTAAGATGACGGCAGCAATTCTTCAGAGGCATGTAAGGTTATAGCGGTTGGCATTTGTCGACAGAGATTGAGACATTTTTAGTTTTGCATTCGTTTTGTTTTCCGTTCTTCATTTGGCTGCTGTGTCCTTTGGCCGAGGAAAGGCGTCCCTTTTGACTGTACTGGGTTCATTACTTCTCAAATGCTGTAGTTCATTAGATTAATGTAGTTACGCTTATCTGTTAGACTGGAACAGGGGAAACCTGAATATATTCCAATCTTACCAATTTTACACCCTTTTTGCGATGCCAGTGGATTGTTGCAGACGTTGTACGGTGATGGATGGTTCATTCCCTGACATGGGATGACTATGCAGTCCTGTTCGGTCAAACAGTTGTGAAAGAAAATATTTATTTGATAGCTTGAACGGCATGAGCTATGATGCAGTTTGAAAGTTAGAAGTGCGTCAGAATGTTTTTTCCCCGTCTGTTTTATTCTACGAAAATTGCAACCAGAAGTCAGATACTCAGGTCTACTGCACGAAGAGCAAAAATATTCGGGCCGAGCTACATCAGTGACCGCATAAAGCTAAAACCTTTTGCCTCACTCTTATAATTTTCTCCAGTATAGGGCGCACATTCTTTCCCACAAATGCATCTTAACCGGGTTAAGCAGTGCACAGTGTGTTGCATCCATGAGCAGAAGACATAAGAACACGACCATGAGCAGAAAAGATATAACATTGAACCGGCCGGTCCAGTATTTCAAAGAACGCCAATGAACAAAGTTCTATCCACTGCTATGATGTTGTCATTGATTCTTCAACTGGACAGCATAGTTAAAACTTCTCCAGGAGCATGAATGTGGAAAATTATTAGACGGTTTTAAATCGTGTTAACACCCAAAGAAATACGAGGTGCTGGAACGACCGGCGTTCTTACAAATATAGCTTCAAAAACAATTAAATTAGGTTTTTTTGAAAAGTTATTCCGTTTCATAGGCTGCAGAAAAGCCAACCTCGACCTAGCTTCCCAACTTCAGTGAAAGAAGCCCAATGGAATCCCGCCTACAAGCATATTCGGCCCAAAGGAGCCAAGCAAATACAAGCCCAGGCCCATCAAAAGCCATACCAGGAAACCCTTACCTCCCGAGTCTATATAATGTCCAAACCCTAGCTCCCCCACTCTCCCACCTCGCAGTCATCCCCCAGCAGAAGCCGCCGGCGCCGCCAACCGTAGCAGGCCTCGCCGTCGCCACTTCTCCTCGGGGCGCAACCATGGTGGCCGCAAAGAAGACGGTAACGACCTCTCTCCCGCCTCCCTACCCCCATCTTCTCCGATGCTTAGATCCTTCTGCCGATCTGCCCCTCTGTTCTTGCGTGAAGTTGCTAGATTCTGCATTTCGCTTGGATTTTTTTTCCCGATTGCTTGTGATGGTTTTTGGTTGGTGCTAACTCTGGGTGTTTTCGGTGCGGTGGTGGTGCAGAAGAAGTCCACGGATAACATCAACAACAAGCTGCAGCTTGTTATGAAGAGCGGCAAGTACACGCTCGGCTACAAGACTGTCCTCAGGACCCTCAGGAACTCCAAGTGTAAGAAGAAAACTCGCCTTGCCTAGTTACATGCAGTTTATGTGTTGTATGGGTGCTAGGTTGTGTGAAGTGTATGCCCTATACTAGTGGAAGAATCAGTTGTGAGGGTAGAAGTTGATGAATATGGTGTCTAATTGGCTGTTTTAGTTACACTTGGTGTGAGCTTTGGTGTCAAAGTGAATGGATGATGGAGTCTGTTCTTACACATCGTAGAAACTGATTACCGACGGATCTCATGGCCGCTGTGTATGCGTTGATGCTATAGCGATGAGCTTCACCGTCGCTGTTTTATTGCTACTGGCTCACTGCTGTGGTTCAGTAGCTGATGGTGTTGTACATTGGTATAGTGATTTAACATTTCCATGGTTTTACCAAGGCTCTAGATTTGTTGGGTCTCTGTTATCTAACATTTCGATTGTGTCATATTAGGGTGAGTAAGCTTGTTTGCACTGTGTTTTGTTCTTTTTGTGTCTCTTGGTAAAAATTAGGTTTTGCTATTTGATTTGCAGTCCTTTTTATTCACATGCTTGATGGATGTGATAATCAATTTGGTATCATGAGCGTTTATTTTGTTGATTCTTTTGATATATTTGCCATTTTATTTTTTGAAGAAATGACTTTATTGACATTATCTAGACTGTATCTTTATAAACTGGAGAATATGATGATCCTTTCCCCAGATGATAGACAATGAACATGCTGTGCGCTATAATTACTCTCTTCAGAGATAATCAAGCCAGGACTCTGATCCTCCAAAGTTTATATAGAGAAACCTAATTTTCATTATCTGAAAGTGTTTTGGTATCTAGGGAATTATGTATTGAACATACTGAATTAAATGTAGTGCTCATATTTTGCAGACATTTTCACTGTGGACATAAAGTTGTCAAGTTGAGATTTTATTTGGATCCTTGTTTTCTTAATTTTGTGATTTACTGCTTGGAATGGAGGATATGATGATCCTTTCCCCAGATGATCAATAATGAGCATCTTTGGTCTTGGGTATAATGTTACTAAGTCAAATTATTTATATGTGAACTATGTGAACCTTTCCCCAGATGATCAACAATGAGCATCTTTGGTCTTGGGTATAATGTTAGTAAGTCAAATTGTTTATATGTGAACTATGTGAATTGTTTACTGTTGCTCAGTTCGTTTTCTATAAATGTATGTTTTCCCATATAAGAATGTGGGCTGTTCTAATTTATTGGGCGTTGAAAACTGATTACCAGTGGATCTAATATTCATATGGCCATTGTGTATGAGTCAACGCCATAGTAATTCTCTCCATATTCTGCACATAATACCTGTGTGTTATCACTGTTTATTAGCAGAAATGGGGATATTCTCTATGACTCACAATTTTTGTGGGCTAGAGTAGTTTTTATCCATGATGGATGGTGTCTTATGGAAGATGTGGGAATATTTTTTATAATTTAACACAAGTGCGGGCAATTTGACATGAACAATATCTTTTGTTTTCTTATTCCATATATTCATGAATTATGTTTTTTTTTCAAATTACCTTATGCTGTAAAGTTTAGCATGTCTCGCATCTTTCTTGTCTTCCTGTGCCATTCACATTGAACCTTTTTTGATAGTTACGATTTGAAGCTTGTGATGTCATAGTTAAATGTGTGCTGTTTTTATTTCTGTGTTCCCTAACAGCATTTTCACTTTACCATCTTCTGTACTCTGTTATAACAGTCTGATGTCTAATTCGTTTATATGCTATTCATTTACAGCAAAGCTAGTGATTATTGCTAACAACTGCCCTCCTCTTCGGAAGTCTGAAATTGAGTACTATGCTATGTTGGCGAAGATCACTGTCCACCACTTCCATGGAAGTAAGTTGGCATTCCTAACAGTTCATAACTTTCCATTGATGAGTTTAAGGGAATTGTGTTTACTTCTGCCTGTGACCTTTGCAAAAGGTTTACTTACCTTAGCAGTTCTGTTTATGTCATTGGTTACCTTGCTACTCTTGTATGCTGAAATTTTAGTTGCAATTTTAAGGAAAAACTCGTTAATATTATTGTGACAAATAGTTAAGAGATTGTTCTTAAGTTGGTTTCCATCATGTCATTAGCAATACGGCACTATAGTTATGTAATTGTCTTATTTTATTGGTTCAAGTACTCTGTTCCAAAAGTAACCGCATTATGTTTTTTTTCAGACAACGTTGATTTAGGAACAGCCTGTGGTAAATACTTCCGTGTCTGCTGTCTCAGCATTATTGATCCTGGTAAACCACTTCATTGCACTGAGAAAATAACTTTTATGTTTCCTTAATCATGTCTGAATATCATATTGTGTTGCCTTGCGTTTAATTTCAGGTGATTCCGATATCATCAAGACCACGCCAGGTGAGCAGTAAGGAACCGTACCAGTGGCTCGTCAGATCGGACGTGTTATCTGAGCTGTTATGGACATTGTAGTTCTTACTTTACTTGATTTGGTCTGTTATATTGAACAGCATTTACCAGTCAACCAAGTTTTTTTGGGAACATCGTTTTGGATTGGAAATTTTGTTCATGCCTTGAATCATATTTTAATTGAACTTTGTGGCGCTGTGATCTTCGTCCTTTCCTGGATTGTTGAAATGATTGGATTTTGTCTCTGGACCGAAAACCCCCGTTCTTTTATCTGCTCAATCTTGAAGTTTGATCTCGTGCGCATTGAGATGTTTCTTTACGCTGGTTGATTTGCCTGCGTTGCCACGAAAAAAACCTGCGTCAGCTCAGGGGCGGACGTCGCATGTGGCGACCAATGGCGGCCGGCAGGGCTCCCCTCCGGCCGGAGCCCCCATCCCTTTCCCCCCCATCCCCTCCCGATGCAAGGTAGAAGACGGCCTCGTTTTTCTGTTCGTTCGTTCGCGTGGCTTTGTGGGCCAGTTCTGGGCGAGATCGAGCGTTTCGCGTGGCGTGGCCTCATGGGCCAGTTTCGGGCGAGATGGAGCGTTTCAAGAAATCGCTTATCGCCCCTCGGACGAGGGCCGTGCCACTTCGGACGAGGTGCAGGAGCCAATCTAAGATAAAGTATGGAAGCCAATTTTGGATGGAGTCTAAAAGCAACTCCCGCGGATATGATATCTAGGGAGTTTGAAATGTCTATGATCGAAGAGTTAAGCTATTTTCTTAGACTCTTAGTCAAACTCAAGGATAGAATATTCATAAGCCAAACAAAGTACGTAAAATATTTGTTCAAGAAATTTAACATGGAGGATGCAAAACTTATCAAGACTCCTACGGTAACAAATGGACATCTTGATCTTAATGAGGGAGGTAAATCAGTATATTTAAAGATTTATAGATCCATGATTGGTAGTTTGCTTTATCTTACCACATCTAGACCTGATATCATGTTTAGTGTTTGCATGTGTGCATATTTACAAGCATCACCGAAGAGTACTATTTCTACGATATTTAAAGTATTCCTCTAGCATCAGCTTATAGTATCCTAAAGGTGCTAAATTTGATTTAATAGGATATTTGGATTCCTATTATGCATGTTGTAAGTGAATAGAAAAAAATATCTCGGGAAGTTGTCAATTTTTAGGAAGATCTTTAGTTTCATGATCATCCAAGAAACGAAATTCCGTAGCCCTTTCCTCCGTCAAAGCCGAATGTATTTCCGCGGGAAGTTATTGTGCTTAATTGCTGTGGATGAAGAAAACTTTGATGGATTATGGAATTAAATTTGATAAAATGTCTCTTTTATGTGACAATGATAGTGACGTGAAAATAGCCTACAATCTGGTCCAACACTTAAGAACCAAGCATATAGATATACGCCAGCACTTCTTGAGAGATCATGTGAGCAAGGAAGATATAATCATTAGTGACATTCGAACCGAAGATAAATTAGCAGACATTTTCACCAAACCATTAGATGAAAGTCGCTTTGTAAGTTGAAGAATGAATTAAATATTATAGACTATTCAAATGTTGCTTAAACTCTTGCCTCGTGCTCTTTGCTCTCATTTGGTGTTATTTGGAGCTTTTAAGAAAGGTTTTTTCAGATATTTTCCGAAAAACTTCTATGTTCATAAAAACTATATTTTTGGATATCCTTAAGCTTTCTTAATGCATAATGACCCTGAGTGATATTTATTTGAGTGCAAAACTAGGGATCATTTGAATAATTCTCAAAACCCCAAGTTATATCCTTGAAGTTCCAGGAAAATTGGAACTATCACTGTGTGTCGTGTGGTACTACCGCCTGAGGTACTACCGGCATTAAAATCACGATACTACCACGTCAGTTGGTGAAACAATCAACAGAGACTATTTTGTCAAAAAGGAAGACCAATGTGGTCAAACACCAGCGTGGTCGAAGACCAATGTGGTCAAACCAGACAATGTGGTCAAAGTAGGACATGTGTGATCGAATGAGATAATGTGGTCGAAATAAGACCTATGTGAAGCACAGGAGCCTTTAACTCTTACCTCTCCTCACTCCCCTCAGTACTCCTTCTGTCTCCCCAAAGAAAACCTCCAAAACCCTCTCTGGAAATCTTTCAATCTTCTCGGGATTTCTTTGATTCCCACTGATTTATTGGTACCTAAGGGTTCCTTTCCTTTGTTTCTCAAGGTAAAAGTGATTCTCAATCCTCTCTTTTGCCTTGCTTTGGAACCCTAAGTCAAAATAGGTTTCTTCAAGAATGAGGATGATTTAGTGAGTTTTTCTAGGGGAAATTGTTGAAACTAGTGTCCTATGATGTCTATGTATCAATCCCATGTATTCAAGCCATGATAAACACCAGAAAAATTGCACATTGATTTGTCCTATAACTTGTGCAGAAAGCGGTACTCCGCTCGTGCGTGTGTGACTACTCTGCATTTCCAGTACTATTGCCTTTTGCACGTCGGTTCTACTGATTTTTTGATGAGACATCAATCTCATTCCATTCAACTTCAAACATATTTTGATTGAATTCTAATTTCCTCTTGTTATCTGTTCTCTTTGTTTGAAGATGCCTAGGACCAAGAAACTCACTCGAAGTTCTATGGCACTCCGAGATCAAGACCAATCCTCGGTCAAATTTCTGCATCTCCTCAAATCCAACCTGTCCAGGCTTCAGAGGCTATCCCAGAGGCAGCTCTAAAAGCAAATGAAGATATAGGCAAGGCCCTTGCTCATGAGTCAGAAACTGAATTAGCCAATAAGGAGAGCTTATCCCAAAAGCAAAGTGAGTCTAATGAAGAGATGGAAGAACCTAAGGAGCAACCAATCAACCTAAGGATAATCTCCAGTGATGACTACATCATGCGTCAGAGAAATCAGTTTGTCCTACAAAGGACATCTATAGATCCAAGGTTTCACGCCAGATTCTAGTAGATGGTGTATGCATAGAAGTATGGCCCCCATAGGCAATTTACTGATCACAAGTTTGTGGATTGGGACCATCTAGACTCATTGGACAAGTGTGATCAAATATATCAGCTATTTCAAAGGGTCGATATTGAGGACCTTGTTGCTTTAAAATATGACTACAATGAGGAGATCATCCGGCAATTCTATGCTACATTATACATATCTCTGGATTTCACTCATATGGCATGGATGACGGGGACCACTTGGATTGCCAGAGGAACGAATTTGAGCTAGCTCTGAGAACCAAGTGAAGCAACTATGAGAAGATATATGATAGACTTGCACTTATGGTTCCTGCCTGGATGTATTACTATGATGGATATGTCAGATATACTCCAGGCAAGCTAGCTGGTCTTCTCTCTATTCTTAGCTTGGTCAACAGAATCATTAACCACACCATTCTCCCTAAGAGTGAGAACTTCGATGCCATTAGAGAACATGCCTGGAACATAATTGATAACATCATGCATGTCAAGAAGTTCGATGTGGTAGATTTCATCATTCGGGAAATTGCTTCTTATAAGAATGAGCGGGTCAACTGAATCAACTATGCTCCTTATATCATGGCCTTGATCATTCAGAAGACTGGATATCGAGGAAGTTGGGATCCACCCATAAGGCTTACAAGTCACGAGAGGGTCCTCCTATCCCTGCAGCTCCTCACCCCCGAGCTCAACAAGAAGATGCACCAGAAGAAGAACAAGTTTCTTTTTCTTAGATTTATTCCACAGTGCTGAGGTTGGGGGACGCCAATTGGAGACAATTGAACAACTTGCCTCCTTGACTGTTATAATTTCTACTCTCAAGGACAGAGTATCCTCTCTTGAGCATGCCATAGCTCGTCCTCCCTATCTAGTCCTATGCCGGATGGAGACATACATCCAGGCTCAAGGATATGCCATCTGGAGGAAGGTCAAGGTTCGCTATCTTGTCATAACCTCCTGTGTAAAACAGTACAACAGTACAACCACAAGTCTGTAAAGTACAACTTGGCTAAGTAAACTTATCGAAACCCCAGACTCATCTCACTGGTAGTGGATAGAAGTGGATACGCACGGGCAAGAGGGCCCTAAGGGACACTGGTGTAGGGTGAAGTTTCCCAGCTGTTCTAACGTTGCGGGAAGTGGAGCTCGGCTGCGTTAGTAACTGTGGCGAACATCCCGCGCATAGATGGGACCCACCGCAAGTGGGCAATTTCCCATAAGGTGAGATGACAAAATGGACTAGATATATTTTGAAAAGTCACTATGATGGTCTGCTCAACCACATGACTAAGGAATCGTGTGGGGCAACGAGTTGATTGTCTCTTGTGGTGGAAGTGTACAAACTCTGCAGAGTCAAAACTATTCGAATAGTCGTGCCCATGGTCATGGGCGGACATGAGAACTTAACTAGATATAGTTCTATTTCAAAAACTTTGTGGGTGGGAATGGAAAAGTGGAATGGCAGTGGAAAGCCCTGATTTGAATTGTCCTGGGTGTCGTCCAAGTGGTAAGTTAAGCAGCTATAACGCTGAAAGATGCTATATGGTGTAGATGCCATGTAACGGTGGATGGAATCTGGATCGCTATTATTATTGTATTTTCTTGAACATTATGTTTTTGTTCAAAACTGCTAGGTCTCAGGAAATTTCTATTTATTATATTTTTAAATAATGGAAATACTTCTCACAAATAAAATGTCAGGAAGAATAGGTAGAGTCGTAAGAAAGGAAGATGGTTGTTTATGGTAATCGCATAAAGAAGAGGGTGGATTCATGTTGATCATAAAAGGGATAATGATAGTGTGGAGTCTAGGAGAAATAAACTGGTGGAGCTTAAATGAATATATAGGTTAGATGGATGAATTAAATGATTTTTGGAGAATTAGGAAGTGTAAAGGTATTTGCTGGATTATGACACTGATAATTTAAATTCTTGGAAGATATTGACGATAATGGAATTAATAGGATTTGATCGATTATTAGATGAGTCAATGGAATTGTTGGGAATTTGGAGATATGATAATTGGAGTATAGATTTGATTAATGATATTCTTGGTGGATGTATACTAGCGAATCGTAAACTTGATCAATGATATTTTTGGTGGAGATATAGTAGTGAATTAGTTAGAGATAGATAATGGAAAATAAGATGGATTATTGGAAGAGGAAGTATGGTTGTGGATCAATAACAAAAGGATTGGATTGTTAGGAATTTAGAATACAAAAGATATTGGTGGATAAAATAAATGATAATAGATAAATAATATCGCTAGCTGTTTGGGGATTTAGGCAGCAATTGATTGGTGAATTGTATAATTAATGATATTCGCTGTTTAGAGTTTTAGACAGCAAACAATATAGAAAGTATATGATCGGTGGATTAATTAAATGATGTCGCTCACTGTTTAGAGTCTTAGATAGCGATCAAAATAGAAAGAGTAAGATTGGTGGACTAATTAAATGATGTCACTTGCTGGTTGGAGTCCTAGACAGCATCCAATAAAGAAAGTGTATTTTCGGTGGATTAAGTCAATTGTGGCAATCGATGTGTGGAGTTTAGGTAGCAACCATAACACTATGATTAAATAATAATAATGCTACCAAAAGCGATTTTGGCAAATAAAATAACCCGAGCCTCTCCTTTGATAAGCCATGCATACTATTTATTTGCATTCTGTGTATTGGCTCGCGGAGCACGGTGGTTAGTATGCTCACACTCGCTCTCATAACAAATCCAGAAGCAGGAATCAGATCACTACACTTCGGCAATACTTTTGGTTATGACAGAGATGAAGATGACGTCGTCAAGGGCTAGGTCGCGAACCTCCAGTTGGCTGCCTGTGGGCATGTCCTGAAGGTCCCACTTGCGTGCTTCGTTCTTCCGCTGTTGCAATTCAATGATTTCGACCTAATCGGCCATAAGTAAGTCTACTATTATATTTACACTTCCGCATGATATGTAATTTGATATTCGAATCAGAGCGTGAGCACTATCTCCGATCCAGGAATAGTGCGGTGGAATCCTGAAGGAATCGGATTGTAAAATCAGGTCCCTACAGGCGATTGGCGGTCGAGCGAGGCATGAAGGTCGAGTGGCTACGATCTTGGGATTCGACCATGGGTCGAGAGTAGGCAATGCAGGGCATGGTAATGGAGACGGGGTGGCAGAGTCGTGCGAGTAGGTGCGGAGTCGGCAGGCGTAGTCGCATGGCTACCGGGCGGTCGATGCTAAGTTAAGGCCGCACAGCGTGGTGATGCCGAGCAGGAAGCGATGGGAGCGAGTGCATCGCGGTGACGGAGGCGCCGGGAGGCGGTGGCGGTGAAATCGGCGCCTGACCGTCGCGACTGCTCGGTCAAAAAGGTCGGTCTCCATGGCATGGCGACACGATAGTGTGAGACTGCCGGGCAGTTGGCGAGGACGCGCGCGGTCATCGGGAGTTGGAGAAGTGGGGTCCTAGTGACACGAGCGAGAGACATGCCTCCGACCGCTGGTCCGAAGGAGGTGCGATCGTGAAGCCGGCTGCGATGGCAAAGTGAGTGCGGTTTCCATTTGGCGAGCGAGAACGGCTTCAGTGGTCGAAATAGGGGAGGAAAATGGCGGTGGGCTTAGCGAGATTTGGCCCATGCTCTTTTATTTATTTTCCATTTTCATATTTCACTTTTAATTTGTTGGAACCTCAATCACAAAGCCAAGGAAAATCCATAAAATCTCCAAATATCAACAAATATATTTCAAAATAATTCTAGGACTACACATTTCCTAAATTCATATTTTCAGGATGTTACATGCTTGTTATATATTACTTAAATGATGTTATTATACATCTTTATACTTTTGAGTATACTCTAATAATGATTATAAGATAATCCAAAGTGAGTTCTATGAAAAAAATTTATAAAAAAACTACTTTTTATAGCATAATTTATGTGGTGGATTTGAGTGCTCAAGATTAGGATGCTATGATGGGGCCTGGGACCTTTTGTGTGCGGGGAGGATGTAGGGGTCACCGGGTGTGCATGGGTGGCCAACAGTGAGTGCTGCAGTGAGCCAGCTCGGTATGCCCTACCTATCTAGCCCTTCATTCATCTATTCTAGTGGTGAATCCTACTGGCCCTACTACAATGAATGATGGTTGGGAATGTATGCTTGCGGTCCTGCCATGGTGATGTGGATTTGGATGGAAGTGATGGAAATTGGAAACATGTGGGGGCACTTTGCTTGATCCAGTGGGGCTTGGGTCTTCGATCTTTGGTGGCTCCCCACATGCTCTCCTAAATTTGATTCGCATTCTTCTTCTTGGCTACTCCTAGTCTCAGCTCCTTCCCGGTTCCAGCTCCTTCCTTGGTCTAGTCACGGCAAGGTTCAAGTTCCCGTCTCCTCAATCCCTTACTTTGGTGGTTGGATTTGGGAGAAATGTTTGTGGGGGTGGAGGTGATGGCAAGTTGGGCTTTGCCTCCTTTTCTCTGTGTTGGCTGTGGATTGGGATATATTCTCTTCCCCCTCCCCTCACTCTCGGTCTCTCATTGGTCGTTATCTTTTCTACTTGTGCACTGCATGGTTTGGGTCGGTGGAACTTGTAGCTGTCGATGATGTATTGTGCTTCGCAGTGAATTGTATATACTAGGTTTGGCTAGTTTTAGGGAATTGTTTTGTGTTTTACTCAAGAATGGTTCAGGTTTGTATTACGTCGAATGATAAAACCCACTCTAGCGAGAGGTGTCAACTAGCTCCGGACATTCATGGTATCTCGATGAACGCTGTTGTCTGATGTTCTAAATAGAGCAAGTTCGATGACACTCTTATCCCTATATTTATTTTATTCCTTCTCTTTTGCTTTGTTGGTGTTTTTCCTTACAAGAGGTTGGACTCAATACAATGGCATAGTATTGATATTTGTACTAAAAATTAGATGCATGTATTCATTCTTGAGACACTTGTTGTATTTGTATTGGAAGAATCATACATTGTGTAATAGTATTTTAATTAACTATTTGTTGTAAAATGGATTGTAATAATTTTAATTGATATGCGTTACTTGTAATTACGTTGAGATGTGTTCATATATTGTAAGGACATGAATTAGTTGTCATGCTTGGACTGTATAAACTTGTAATTTGTGAAGTACCTCGTGTTATTAAATGGACTTGTTCTTTTGAATGTATATATTAATTCATTGTTTTCAATATTTCAGATTGGTCTGTTATTTAAAGAAAATGATTCTCTTATAATTAATTGCTTAATTAATTATATTTAGTTCTAATTTGCTGGTTAAAACGAACTAGGAACTACGGTCATTTCATGCCTTTGCAAGGACACCAGCGGTGGACATTGGCGCCCACCGCCTCTCCTCTCGGCGAGCCAAAGAAGTGGACCCACATGTAGAGCAAGACAGTGCCACCAGAGTCCAGCAACAGGTGGCCCATGACCAGTTGCACCAAGGGTCGAGTTCTCAGCAGTACGACATGACTCCTCTCCACGCACGGCAAGGGCAAGGAGGCCATCGCGCCAAGGACGACAGTGTTGCCGTGGAGCGTCAACGCGTAGACCCTCCTCCCCCACCGCCGCTGGCGGTAGTGTCATCGAAGGCATCGTTTGTTGGTTATTAAATCTTGTATGCATGCATTTAGTTAGTTGATTTAGTATTTCAGTTTGTGCATGCAACGTGGGGGGTGAAACGTTCTGAGTTATGGCACATTGAAGTGCTTCAGTTTTCCGTTTTGCATGGTGGTGAAACGTTCTGAGTCATGATGCATTGTAATGCTTCAGTTTTCAGTTTGCTTTGCATGTATCGTTGCATTATAAAAGGAGAAGAAAGAACCAGAAAAGCTGCCGAGTCTTGCAGCACAAACATTGTCTTCAGAGATTCATTTTTTCCATTCCCCTTTTTTTGTGTGCGTGTGAGTTCGATTCATTCCTGGAGTTCTAACATTTGGTATCAGAGCGGGTTTAAGGCTTGGACTCGAGATCGTGCACTTGAGAGTGTGTTCATGCCTCAAGGCCGCACACACTCCCCGCGCTGGCGGTCGGCGTCACCGCCCGGGCGCACTCCTGGAGGTTCCCATGGCCGCGCCTCGGGCAGCGGCGGGAACGACCGCGGGCTGGTTATACACCGCGTGGTCAAGGAGGCGGGAGGCTCGGCCAATGACCCTTTGCTGACGAAGTCGAACTACAACGACTGGTCACTGTTGATGAAGATCAAGCTGCAAGCTCGCTGCCTGTGGGACACCATTGAGCCAGGTGGCGTCGAGCTCCACGAAGACAGGATGGCGTTGGACGCCATTTGCAGCGCTGTCCCACCCGAGATGATCTTGACGCTGGCGACCAAAGAGTCGGCCCAGGAAGAGTAGGACTGCATCACGACAATGCGAGTTGGCGACAATCGCATCCGCAAAGCCAGTGCGCAGAAGGTACGCACGGAGTACGAGTCCATCGTGTTCTGCGACGGTGAGTCCGTGGAGGACTTCGCCATGCGACTCACCGCCATCGTCAACGAGCTCGCCATCCTCGGCGATCCGAACTGCGAGACAAAGTCGTCGCGAAGTACATGCGTTGCTGCTTGAGTTCACCCAGCTTGTTCTCTCCATTGAAACGATGCTTGACATCTCCACGCTGTTGTTGGAGGAGGTGACCGGCAAGCTCAAGGCGGCGGAGGACACCGGGCAGCCTTCGTCCTCACCTTCCCCGAGCGTTGGAGGCAAGCTTTATCTCACCGAGGAAGAGTGGCTCGAGCGCTACAAGAAGAAAGAGCAAGCTGGCTTCCGCGGCGCTGGCGGCTCGAGCAATCGAGTCAAGCACCGGGGCGGAAGAGGACGAAGTCGCGGTGGAGGGAGCTCGGAAGGAGCTGGGTCTGCGCCGAACCAGAACGACGACAAATGCCGAACTGTGGAAAAACGGCCATGGGCCAGAATGCCGCTCAAGCCCGAGAAATGAGAACGAGCCCATGTGGCGCAGGACGACGAGCCCACCTTACTTCTTCTTGAGACCAACGCCACCGTCCCGACTGCATTGTCGCCGGCGCCCTACGATTCTCCACCCGATGGAGAGAGCGAGCGATCCAGCCGAGGCGCGGCGACTCTGGTCTCGTCGCCACCACCACCCACTGCGACTGTGCCGCTGCCGTCGACCCCATCAAGCGGCGCGGTCGAGCTAGTGGAGCAGGGGGTCTTCGCGGCGCTCGGCGGCGTGGAGGAACAGGATCCCCGGCGCTGGATCCTGGACACCGGGGCCACCAATCACATTACGGGGTCCCGGGCGGCGTTCTCCGACCTCGACACGGGCGTCACTGGCACGGTGAGGTTCGGCGACAGCTCCGTCGTCCGGATCGAAGGCTGTGGCACGGTTCTGTTCGCGTGCAAGAACGGCAAGCATCGCGCCCTCGTCAACGCGTACTTCATCCTGCGCCTCACCGCGAACATCATCAACGTCGGTCAGCTCGACTAGTGTGGCTATCAAATCCTGATCGAGGGCGGCGTGATGCGCGTGCGGGACGAGCAGCGGCGCCTGCTCGCCAAGATCCACCAGAGCGCAAGTCGGCTCTACGTGCTCCGCATCAACCTTGCACGGCCGGTCTGCTTAGCTGCACGGCTGGAGAAGATGCGTGGCGTTGGCATGCCCGTTTTGGGCACATCAATTTCGCCGCGCTGCGCAAGATGGGCAGAGAGAAGATAGTTCGAGGCCTACCTGTGCTGACGCAAGTCGACCAGGTGTGCGAGGCGTGTCTCGCCGGGAAGCAGCGCCGTGCACCCTTCCCACAACGCGCACTGACACGCTCCACCGAACCTCTCGAGCTGCTGCATGGCGACCTTTGTGGCCCAATCTCGCCACCGACACCCAGCGGCAATCGCTATTTCCTCCTCGTCGACGATTACAGCCGGTTCATGTGGGTCGCCTTATTACCGGCCAAAGACGCTGCTCCGACCGCCATCAAGCGAATCCAGGCAGCGGCTGAGCGCAAGAGTGGCAAGAAGCTCCGTGCGCCGCGCATGGACGAGAGAAAGTTCTGACGAACTTCAATGAGTATTTACGCTGAGCTGGGTGTGCGGCGCGAACTCACGGCGCCGTACTCGCAACAATAAAACGGCGTCGTCGAGCACCGGAATCAGTCGGTGGTCGGCACTGCGTGGAGCATGCTCAAAGCAAAAGGGCTTCCAGGTATATTCTGGGGGGAGGCGATCAACACAGCTGTGTATCTGCTAAACAGGTCATCATCCAAGGGCATTAGAGGAAAGACCCGTATGAGCTTTGGAGCGAGTCCGCGGTGTGCACCACCTCCGCACGCGTTCGGTGCGTGGCACACGTCAAGGTCACCACGCCGAACGCTAAAAACTTCGGCGGCGGGAGCGAGCCCATGATCTTTGTGGGCTGAGGCGGGGTCAAAGGCGTGATCGCGTCTATGATCCATCACCCGTCGCGTCTACATTTCGTGACATCGTCTTCGACGAGGAGGCACAATGGAAGTGGGACAACGAGGCGGTGCCAACATCGACTCGACTTTGTCGTCGAGTTCACCTCTGTACCACCCGGTAGGTCGTGTCCTCAACTTGGTGAACACGAGGAGCGGCGGCGCGAGTCACGCGCGCGTATTGTCACCAAGCGCGGCGAGTACGCACCAACCCGTCGGCGCCCACCGTGGCGCCCGACAAGCGGTGCCGGCGGTGGAGTTTGTGTCTCCACCGCCTGTTGCAGAGCAGAATCTCGACGCCAACCATGACGACGCCCCGCTCCGGTTTCGGAGTATCAACAACTGCTTTCGACCCCGACACCGCCAGGGCGATCGTGCGCAAACTTCGGCGAGGCGCTCTTGGTCGCGAGGAGCCGGCGTCGTTCGTCGGCCTTCGGCAGGCATGAGTCTTTGGGGCGAGCGTGCGTGAAGAGATACGATCGATTGAGTCCAATGGCACTTGGCGGCTCGTCGATCCTCCACCGCGCCAACGCCCAATTGGGCTCGAGTGGGTCTTTAAGACCCAGGAGGACGCCGCGCGCAACGCGTCACCAAGTACAATGCGCGCCTCGTCGCAAAGGGATATGTCGTGGCGGGGATCGACTTGGCGAAGTGTTCGCACTTGTGGCGCGGCTCGGTCGGTTCGCTTCTTTTTGGCGCATGCGACGGCGGTGGCTGTCCATCACATGGATGTGAAGTTCGCTTTTCTCAACGGTGAGCTACAGGAGGAAGTCTACGTCGTGCAGCCACCGGGCTTCGTCGTCGACGGCAACGAGCACAAGGTGTTGCGCCTCGTCAAGGCACTCTACGGACTTCGTCAGGCCCCGCGCGTATGGTACGCCAAGTTGGACGCGTCTCTATTGTCACTTGGGTTCCATCGCAGCGCCTCCAAGCATGCCATATACATGCACGGTGCGGGTGCGCATCGCCTGGTGGTCGGCGTATACGTCAAAGATCTCATCATCACGGGCGGTGACTCCATCGAGCTCGAGCAATTCATGGCGGAAATGAAGGGGACGTTCCAGATGAGCGACCTCGGCCAGCTGCACTACTACCTTGGCTTAGAGGTGAATCAGATCGGCGATGGCATCACCGTGTGCCAGAGCGCGTATGGCCAGAAGATACTGGAGGCGGCAGGCATGGTTGGGAGCAATCCCAGTCTCACCCCCATAGAATCGCGACTCAAACTCGATGAAGTCGAGCACTTGCCCTGCCGTCGATGCCACCGAGTATAGAAGGGTCGTGGGTTATTTGCGCTATCCGGTGAATACAAGGCCAATCTTGGCGTTCTCGATGGGCTACATCGGTAGGTTCATGGAGAAGCCTACCACCGAGCATCCGCGGTAGTGAAGCGAGTCTTTGCGCTATGTCGTCGGCACCATCAAATACGGTGCAGCTACAAAGGAAGGCAGTTGTGCGGTTGGTTGGTTCTGGCGACAACGATCTTGCGGCGACATCGACACTCGCAAGAGCACCTCGGCGTCTTCTTCTTCCTCGGTGACAACTTGATCACGGCAATCGCGAGAAACAAAAGGTCGTGGCCTGTCATCATGCGAGTTGAATACATCGCTGCGACAATTGCTGCTGCCGGGGTGTGTGGTTGGCGCCTTCTTCTTGAGCTCGAGAGAGGAGGCTGGCCCCATCACGTTGAAAATTGACAACCAATCCGCAATCTTGCTCGGTAAAAACCATGTCTTCCACGATCGCGATAAACATATCGATACTAGATACCACTACATCGAGAGAGTGCATTGAGGAGGCGGGGTGAAGGTTGAGTTCATCGGCACTAATGAGCAGCTAGCGGACATCTGGCGAAGGCACTTGGGCGCGACGAGTTCATTGAGCAATGATCCAAGATTGGCCTCGTCAAAATTCAATCAGCATACAAGGTTTAGGGGGGGTTTTGTTGGTTATTAAATCTTGTATGCATGCATTTAGTTAGTTGATTTAGTATTTCAGTTTGTGCATGCAACGTGGGGGGTGAAACGTTCTAAGTTATGGCACATTGAAGTGCTTCAGTTTTCCGTTTTGCATGGTGGTGAAATGTTCTGAGTCATGATGCATTGTAATGCTTCAGTTTTCAGTTTGCTTTGCATGTATCGTTGCATTATAAAAGGAGAAGAAAGAACCAGAAAAGTTGTCGAGTCTTGCAGCACAAACATTGTCTTCAGAGATTCATTTTTTCCATTCCCCTTTTTTTGTGTGCGTGTGAGTTCGATTGATTCCCGGAGTTCTAACATCGTTCTCCGAGAACAGTTCTTGTGGCGCCACTTGATGTGGAGCCACGACCACTCACTGTCCCCTTAGTAGCAGCAATGCAGGAATCGCGCGCCGTGGGCGCGAGCACGACAATGATGTAGTTTCACGGAGCGGGAAGAGCGCGCCGCAGTGGACAGGATCCCTTCGCCGGTCCCACGGCGAGTCGTCGGCGGGCGGCGGGACGGAGAACGGTGCCTCAATGGCGGCGAGAGCTCACCGAGAAGCACTGTTTGGAAGCATCGTCGAGCACTAGGGGCGGAACTAGGCCTTGAGCTAGGTAGGTTATAGCTCGAGGCCCGGCAAAATTAGCGATGCAAAATGTTTTTAAACAGACTGGAGAAATACACTGTTTAGTGGCCCAGTCCGAAGCATCGTAGCCCAGCCCAGCCTGAGGAGGCATCAGTGGCACAGCCCATAATGGAAAGTCGCGAACCGAATTGGCATCTTCAAGTCACGAACCCTAGCGCCCACAATATGGTCAGGCCGACCATCTTCTTCTCCTCTCTTTCCCCCTGGCCTCCACACGAAGTTGCCAACCCTAGTGCCACTGCGCGCCTGTGTCGCTGCCGCTGCCACCCGCCAGCGTCGGCTCCCGGACTCCAAGGCCGCCGCCTGGCCCACCTCCCTCCCACCGTCCCATGTTGCCGCGTTGGCGTTGCCTCCCTCCAGCGTCGGTGAGACCAATGATAGCCCGCTGATGTGTGCAAGTTAGGCAGCCATGAGTCGTCTACCACTAGTACCACTCATCTACTACCGCTCGATGCCCCTCCCCTCCACAGCTCAACTCGTCCCCAATCGACAAGTCAAAATCCCCCCCTTTTCTCAGATTTTGTGTGTGTGTGTGTGAAAATATTTTTGAGGAATTGAGGCTGCAAATTGAGGGTTTTGAGGCTGCCTGTTCGACTATTCAAGTGTTCATGATGGATTGATGGTGGACTAGTGTTGACATATTAAATAATGAATGCCATGTGTTGACTGTTGAGTACCGAATGCCATGTTTTGAGGCTGCTGTTCAAGTGTTCATGATCTTCACACAAAATACTTCTCAAAATTTTCTTGATGAACTTTGTTAATCATGCAAAACCATTGTCCTAATAACCCATAATATCAAAGGAGGTTCTCTCTTAGCGCAACACTCAAGAAGCATGATGCACACTCCATATGTCAAATGGAACAAATGATTTAGCTTAGGGCAAAATACCATGAGGTGGTCAACTGTTTCTTCGAGGAATAGGTTAGTCACTTCCCAAACAGTCTCCATTGATGCTCTCTACTGTGACATTTTCGTTTTGCACATTGGGAGACAATACTCTTTGTTTTGATATCCTTGAAACTATATTGAAGCATGTTGCTTGCTCATAGGTTTATGCTGAAAGTGCTTAGAATTGATTTAAATGGTTCGCTACATCATTAATTGTTTTTAAACGGTGTATATATGTTAATTGATGTTCATTGAATACTTCAATAATGTCTTCCTCACGTCATGTTTTAATATTTGATGCCTTTCAAAATTGCAAGTCTTTTTGTCAGTGTAAACTTTGCAGGCTATGATTTTGAATGCTCAAATAATGATCCCTCAACCAATTCATAACCAAGTCTACAGATTCACAATTTGTTCCATTGGTGTCTTTGTAGATTTTGGTTCTTATCCTACTATTGATGAAGAAGTGGTGACCTAAGATGAGAGCAAATCTTCATTGTTTATATACTCAAATTATATCTTCTCTATGTTACATTGTTTATATTTTGCCATATTTTTTCTTATTATATTTTGTGTTGAAGCATTGAGTTAATTTTATATTTGCGACGTACTTCTATTATACCATGATGTGAGTCTAAATTCACATTCGTTCTTAAACTGTTAGCTTGTTACAATTTAATCTGAGACGTGATAAAATCTTAGGTCCGTCACTATCGAGCACCACCATGCGGTCCCCGCCAGCTGGTGCATCGCTTCCCTTGCATGGACGGCGGCACGCTCGCTTCGTGCCGTGCAGCGCCGCCGCCATTGAAGGGACTAAGGAAGGTTTGCGTGGCGCGGGCTCAGTCGAATCGGACAATCCACGGCTTGGATTGGAACCCGGGCAGGAAGCCATCCTGCTGCTGCTGCTGCTGCACAGAGGCAGCCATGGGTTGGTGGTCCTCTCGTCTGTTTCGTATGCAGACTCGACCAGCTCAAGAACACAGGCATGCAGTGTCCCGATCGAACTCAGCTACGTGACGCCATCACGCTGTTGAATTATGTGGGCCAAGCCCATAAGAATAATTCCTAAATCTCAAAGGTCCACTCATGCAAAGAAGGCTTGCATGTGAACTTTAGTACCATATTGCTAGTTCTAGGAGAGGAAGACCACCTTAAAAGGGATGGTGCACTCCTAGCCACTTGAGGCATGTGTGGGAGAGAACTAGAGGATCACACGCGCTCGCTTCGCCTCGCGCCGGCTGGGCGGACGAAGCGCGAGCGCCACGGCACTGCGTGAATGGTCGCCAAAATCGGCCAGTGCTTGCGTGACGCGGCTTCCTTTTGCAATTTTGTTTTTACTGTTTTGAGTGGCGGTGAATCCGGATCGGTTCGCATGGTGATCCGTTTGATTCTGAGTTATGGAGAACGTGCGGTGTCTTGATCACGCGTCTGTTTTCCTATAACTCTTGATCGCGCCTCCATACGGTATATGCGAATCAATCTAGGGTTTTGCCTCCTCCATCGTGCTGCGCCGTCCCACGTAGTCTACTCGTCTGTCGCGGCGTGCTGCATGCGTTCGGGAAGCGGTCTCGGGAACCGTCGCCTTGAAGTCTGCACCGGAGAGGCGAATAAGGTTTTGGAAGCGCTCTGCGCGGCGCTTCTTTGTAGCTCTTGCTCGTCTTCCTCGTCGTTCGGTTTCAGCGAATCGTCATCGACCTCGTGTCATCCACACCGTGCCTGCAGCGTCAACATCGCCAAACCGGTCAGAACAGAATCATCGATGCATGCGGTCATGTTCTCCGTATTAGATCTGTTCATGTATAGTTTCCTGGTTTACATGTCTAGATCTTTTATGCACTGTGATGGTTACATTATTTTGCGTGCATGATGTCATGATTTATTTATGGAATAAATTGAACCTACATGTGCTTATATTTCCAACACACGCAACTCCGACCGAGTATGAACAAAACTAGCCTCATAGGCGCGGCGTGACGCCATGCCAGCCACCGTGTGTACTAAAATAAAGTGTAAGGGGTTTTTTGAAAAAGTCGAAGGTCCTTTCGTAATAAAAGGAGAGCAAAGGGTTTTTCCCGTAAAAACCAAGGACTGTTTTAAAAGAACCGAGGGTCTGTACGTAATTTCGGGAATGGGTTTCTTCGTAAAATCTAAGGACTGTTTTAAAAGAACGGAGGGTCTGCACGTAATTTCGGAAACTACGGGTCGTTATCGACGAAAAATATGCAGGGGCTTATTCAAAAAAATGTAGGGACCTTTTTGTGATAACAGATGACCTTTATGTAATTTTGAGAAAATGCAGGGACTTTTTGGCAAAAAGGTTGGCGACCGTCACATAAATTCGTGCGCCACGCGTGGCCGGCGAGCGCGCGCGCGAGGTGGCGTGGGAGGCTCCTCCGCGAGAATCCCGGGCATAATAGCGGTAGATATTCCAGGCGAAAAAAAGAGGCTCGATTACGAACCAAGTCAGAGGCAATTGGACCGGACCGGGCCGAGAAAACAAGACCCGCTTGGCCCACCTCAGCAGGCAATCTGGGCCGTCCATGCGCCGGTTGCCGCCCCGGAAAATCCTAAGAAACCCTAGGCCACACCGCCAGTGGCGGAACCAGGATTTAGCTAAGTCCCGGGCTAAACTCTAACAACCTAAAACTAACGCCAATTTGTATCCATACCACGATATAATAACAGTATATCATAATTGGCTAATTGTATTACTGATATGAAACTTGAGTTCAATACTAAACAAGTAAACATAAAACATAATAAGAAAAACATGGCTAACCAAGAACCAAGATGCCGAAGCTGAACACATCTGTCTTCACTGAATAAACTCCACGAGATGCATACTCCGGAGCTATGTAACCACTGAAATCAAGAGAGATTTAAATTGTAATATTAGCACACCGGGACACAAGTGATGCTAACCGTAATGATTGATATATCATGCGGCTCATACCTAGTGCCCACAATCTTGCTTATACGCTCTTCTGCTACGTCTGAACTCAGTGTCCTAGCTGATCCAAAATCACAAATCTTTGGGTTCATGTTATAATCCAAAAGAATATTATGTGGTTTCAGGTCCCCATGGACAATCCATAACATGGAGTGCTTGTGCATGTAAACAAGACCCTCCACTAACCCTTTTAATTACATTAAATCGCTTAGACCAGTCTAGTAACGGTCCTTTAGTTTTGTCTGCAAGAAGTTCAAACAACAAACCTCTTTTAGATGAAATACATAATTGCAATGTCTATGCTATTCTAGATCAAATGAGAATAGTTCCAAATCAACTATGATAAGAACAAACAAACAATCAAGTGAAACTGGAGCTGTGCTAGCCTTTCATTTGATCATAACTGTTTTGAATTAATGCTCATATTTACAAGGAATTAAATGAAGCATATCATGAAAAATAACTAGCCATAGGGAAAACATACCAAAGATGAACTGGCTTACTGGCGCAAGCCAACCTTTTGATGGCAACCATGAGTCCATTGGGCAACTGACCCTGCAATGGTTACAAGTTTTGACAACATTCTCTCGTTTAGAGGTTGTAAAGAAAATAAATTGACTCAGGGTGCATGAACGCCCTAAAAATATAAAGCAACCGTCTTGTTTCAAAATTGTCCACATTATGCTGAATGCATGCAAAATTGCAATTATTTACTACTACATACGAAAACAAAGAATAGCAACCCTGAGCAGCTTGTGCTTCATCCTCTCATCCAGATGCTTATGCGCCCCAAAACCCAACTCCTAAACAGAGTAGAGATATCAGAAGACTCCAAAAATGCAGCATCAGAAGAGGAAGGTAGTTAACAAGATTGGTGTGAAAATCTCACGGTGCTGATGGCGACCGCGGCGTGCTCCTCCGATCCGTACCCTGCGGCGAAGGCAAAGCAAGCACGGAATCAGCACAGATCCGAGCGAAGGCGCTGCCGAGCTACAGGGGTTAGTGAGGTACCGTGCAGGGCGGTGGATGCCGAAGAGGAAGGCGACGGGCAGCAGGATGGAGCACACCACCAGTGCGGGCACAGCCGCCGCCAGGTCGGTGCAGCGGCGGCGTCGGCGTCGCTTTTTCAGCTTCGGGCTTCTACGGCTGTTTTGGCTTCGGGAGGTTAGGGTTACGAAGGCGAGCAAGGCGCGAGCGCGCCGTTGCGCCATTGGGTCGAGCGAGCGCGTGATGGGCCGCGCGGCGCGGAGACGGGCTGACGGCCTGGCGGGATGCAATGGGCTATTAGGCTACCTGGGCTGAATGCTAACAATACTACCTCGGACTGGACTAAAAATACCTGAGCTATAGACTGTATTTTTTTCACACCCCAGGCTAGAGCCCACGTTGCCATGGGCCCAATTCCGCCCCTGCACACCGCCGCCACTGCCACCGCCTGATTTCTCCTTCGCTCTATATCAACCCTGGGCGCACCGTCGCATTTTGATATCGCCGGCTTTGTTTATTACTCTCTTCGATGTAGGGCTCCTCCCTTCTTGGTTGTGGGTAGGAGATGACCTTGTGGTGGCTTTGCCCTTCTCTTCTCTCTTCGCTGCTGTTTTTTTTTTCGTTTAACCTTTTGCAAGTTGTCTCTTCTTTTCGCTGCTCTTTCTTGTAGATTGGATCTCTTTTGTTGTTTTTGCTCGGGAGCCTTCGTGCCTTGTTGATGCAGATGAGGAGACACAAGATTTAATGGGTAATTTGCGTCTGAGGCATCTCTGTGATGTCACACCCTTTTTCACCTTGGAGATCTGATGCTTCCCTCAGGCCCGTATTTCTTTTTTTTCTTGTTTTCTTTGTTCTGGTGATAGATCTATCATTGTTTTTTTAGGTCTAATGCGTTTGGTGTCCTGTTTCTTTCTAAGAACAATACAGTTATTTTGCTGTTCTTTTGATGGGCGAGAGATGAGATGATGATGAGATTGTTTCCCTATTGGTTTGATCGGCCGGTATGATGGCCTCAAATCTGTATTAGCTCTATCTGACCATCTCCCCGTATTCTGCTCTATCAAAGGATTTTCGTACAACTGATATTTGAATGAATGCTTGTAGCGAGTGGTTCAACACGATGATTTCTACTTGCTAAGCTTCGGCAGCAGACATCGTCTTCCAGCCAGAACTAAGCTTTGCGGGGTTCAATTCGAGAAGCAATTGAATTCTTATCCGAGCAAACTCTTTTGAGGCAGAACGATCGAATTGAAAAATCTAAAAAATTGAACTGGATTTCGAATTACGTTCGCATTGGCCGCAAGTTCGTTATCCGAGAACGGGACAGCAGGGTAAACCAAACAAAAAAGGAGATTGGATCATATACCCTTCTTTTAGTTGGGAAATTAAGGATTTACTTTCCACATCTCAATGACATGTGGGATTATCATAAATCACTGACACATGAATCAGGAAGATAAATCCTTAATTTCTATCGGGTATATGATCAATTTTTTCAACAAAAAATGTGCTAGCTTCGTGAGGAAAAAGAATGGGACAAGAACCGTTGAAATAGGCCATGTTTGGCAGGCCGGGTCGTGGCCTGAATCCCGGCATAATAATTCGCTTGAAGCCCAGTTCAGTTAGGCTGGGATCTTGGCCATGATCAGTTTAGGCTGGAATCCTGGTCATGATCGGTCCTCCTAAACAAGGCTCTTTGCCTTCGGATGTTCATGTCTGATGTCCTTTTGCCTTCAGACATGCCTGATGTCCTTTTGAGCTGCCGACTCAGAAGAGGAGCCTTTTAAGGCCCCGCTCGTTGGGCTGAAAAGCTGTGGATTATATCTGAAATTGCAGTGTAGTGACTGAAATTGCACTGTAGCTGAAGGTAGCTTATTTGATGTAATTAAATCTAAAAAAGTTTAAAAATAGAAAAAATATGCCAGCTCAACACGGACAACGCAAACGAATATGGGAAAAAAAAGAACCGGCAAAAATGCTCAAAAAAGCTAAAAACTCAAAAAAAAAAAAACGAAATTTATGAATAGTGAAAAATAAACTAGAAGCCAGAAGTTAAAGCTGAAATGAGCGGGGTTAAGGGCCTGTTTGGGACTGCTCTGCTCCAGTTTTTCCAACTCTGCTCCACCAACTCCACCATGGAGCAGCTCCACTGTGGAGTTCCTGGAGCAGTGATCTGTTGTACGCACTAGCTCGGCTCGAGAATATGAGGTTTCCCTGAGAAAGGTCCGATGTGCCCCTGAATAATGTTTGGTGTATGTTTTGATGTCTGCGGAGCATATGTAACTGAATTTGTTTTTGTTGCCAATTGAAATATAATGTAAAATATTATAATCGCAATTAATTTATTCGAGAAAACAAAAAAATAAATATTTTGGTCAAATAATTCCATCCTTTCCTCTCTGTATCCATTTCAAATGGAGGTTGGAATCAACTAGAAATCAGTAGCCCCTTCACACATAATTTGAGCCCACGACAATCATTGTCATTTTCGGCTTCATCCTGACAATCAGTATAGATGGTCCTTCCACTAATGCTTACAGTCTGCACTCGTTGGCATATAAAGGGAATCAAGCATGAAACTGTTCTTAACACATGATGATTTTTTCATAAATGAAAACAGATCTTGTTGAACCAGTAAGCGATTGTGTCTAGGCCAATTACCATCCAATGTGCAAAGAGTTTAAACTTTCTCTAATCAACAAAAAATGTTCAACATCAATTAAGATTCTAATGATATACTAATTGGACCAACAAATTATTCAACCGACACATAACAACCTCTCCGCTATGGGTGCACTTATACCTGATAATTGTATGAACCAATGATCAACAACAATAGAAACACTACTAATCATATCATGACACCAACTTGTAGAGGCAATGGAGAACTGCGTTACTTCTATTCAGAGATGACATTCTCAACATACCACTTGTATGTCTTGACAAGCCCCTCCTTGAGGGTACCTTGAGTTTCCACCCCATCCCCTGTATCTTGGAGCTATCCATGAGCTTCCTCGGAGTTCTCGGGATGGGGTGGAGTGCGAACTTAGGGTAGATGCAGGAGGAACCGAGGAAGAGGAGCTTGCGGACGGAGCGGCATTTGAGGCGGCGTCGATGGCGTTGGTCGGATCGGAGGTTGGCGGAGATGAAATCGGCGTGGTAGGTGGAGTTGGCGTGGATGCCGCCGACCTTGGCGGCGGCGGGCGGCGTAGCGGGGCTCGGCGGTGAAGAAGGCCTCGGCGTCGGACGGCGGGTGAGTCAAGCTCGGCGTGGGTGCGGACGGCGGCGTTAGTGAACCCGGAGAGAGGCGGCGGAGGATGGAGCGAACCGCGAGGCGCGGTGCCGGAGGCGAAGACCTTGGCGTCCTTGTCGGCGAGGGAGGAGGTGCGGATCGCGGAGAGAACGGAGAAGGGGTCGAGATGGAGCGAGGAGGGAGATGGAGCGGGAGGCGGCGCGAGTGAGGCGGAGAGGATGGGGGCGCGGGTGGGGGCCTGCGGGCGGAGGAGGGGAGGAGGGGGAGAGGCGCCGGGGGCTTGCGGTGGCGGCGGAAGAGGAGCGCGGGTGGGTGGGGAGGACAGGGCCGCGCGTGGGTGGGGAGGAGAGGAAAAGAAACGAATCGAGTGCGGAGGAAAAGTAATGGCAGTGGTGGGTAATTTTTTCCCAACTCCATGAGAAGATACAAAACTTCAGTTTATGGAGTACCCCTTGAGGAGCTCCAGAAAAAGGTGGAGTGGAGCAGAGTTCTTGGAGTTGAACCTGTTTGGCTAGACAAATTTGGAGCAGAGTTGAAAAAGCTGGAGTGGAGCAGTCCCAAACAGGCCCTAAAAGGCCAAGAGCCCTGGCTTTCAGAGTAAGAAAAGGGACAGGCACCTGGTTTCAATTAAAAAAATAAAAAAATACTTTATATCTCTATAAATAATACAAGAAAAAATAGACAAGGAGACAACGGCACTATAAGCTACTGTGTCACTGTATGCAGCTGCAGCGGTCGATTGTGTGGCAGCGGGTGGTGATCCGTGAAAAGGCTGGAAGGAAGGACTCGTCGTTTGGTGGAGCAGACGTGGCGCGACACTTGAGGATCATCGATCATGTCCTACGGGAGATCAAATAGCATTGCAGTCGCATCAATGTCTTTGTGAGATCGTCCAGGTACCGGTCCTGTTGACAAAATAGAAGGCCTAACCAACATGTAGGCCAAGCCCAATAGATCCATCAGATTGTGACTGCGATATCTCCCGTCGCTTTTTTTTATCCCTTTTGCGTATAGTTCTTTCTTTGTTTTCTTGGCAACAACTACAGAGATTACTTCCTTCACTCAAAAGTAAAAACTTATTGTGAGCATAAGGCGCGGCTGCGATCACGCTAAGAACATAAATATGAAGCAGAGTTCCTAAAAGAAACATACTATAGCAGAGTCTCGTGCTCCTTTTTTGACACGAGTCTCCAGCTTATCTAAACGGTGAAGCAAATGCTGGTTTGCCCTTTTCACGCCGGCCTTATCTACGCGCGAAAGCAGTTCCCTTCTTGTAAGGGCATGGCACGTTCAACGCTCCACCATGGATGGTAGCTACTAGTCTCGCAGGGCTACGTCTGAGGCTCGCTGCCGTAGTGGAGTCCTGGTTGATTTCTCTTCTATGTAAAAAGATAGGTAATTACAGAATAATACAAATAGTAGATTGAAACACAGAGATAAAAGATAACTTCTTTATTGTTTTCTCTTTCATATGTGTATAAAATAGCCAATGAGACTCTTTATATATAGTCTAATGGTGAGGTGTCCACCATGGACCAAGACTTCAAGCCCAGGCCCAGATTTCCCAACACTCCCCCATGTGCACTCATCTGACACGTTCATGCGTCATCAAAACTCCATAAAAACTCAGTGGAAAAAATTTGAAGAAAGAGTACATAATACATGTTATGCTATGTTACACGAATTACCTCATTAAAAACCATGGTCGAGAAACTTTCGGAAAACTCGTCAAGGAAAAAGAGTACAATCCATCCAATTAATCTCAGGATTTATTCTTTGGCACTCGATCATCGTGATCAAGTTTTAATAACGAACTTGAGAAAAATCTCCTCCTGAATTCTGCACCTCTCTAAGTCTCATCATTTCAATTCTTCATACGTATCTTTCAAAACTATATCTTTGGAGTGACTTAGTAAATAAATCTATAAGATTTTCACATGACTTAGTATCACGTACCTTAATTTCGTCCATCTTTTGCAATTCATGAGCATAGAAGAACTTGGGGTTGATATGCTTTGTGAGATAACTCTTCACGTAGCACATGCACTTGTGCAACACAAGCTGCATTATCTTCATAGATAATTATGGGAGCTTGCATGATATTCATCCCATATGATCTTTGGATGTGGTGAATCACTTGTCGGAGCTAAGCACATTCTTGTGCGGCTTCATCTGATGCTATGATTTTGAGTAGTTCGTCAAAATCACTACAAGACTTTGCTTAGATAATTTCTATGAAATTGCGGTTCCACCACACAGAATACATAGCATGTTTGTGACCTTACGGTGTGTGGGTCCGGCAGTACCACTGCATCTGCATAACCGGTTATATTCAAGTCTTGGTTCTTTTGTAGAATAACCCAAGGTTCTTGCTTCCTTAGAGTATCGAGAAGATGTCATTTATTCCTGCCAATGCTTTTGGTAGGTTTTGCACTATATCTTGCTAATAGATTTACGATAAATGTAATGTCGATCTAGTACAATTTGCTAGATACATAAGTGCTCCTACTATACTTAAGTATGGGAATTCGGTCGAGGACTTCCTCCCCTCTTCCCTAGGCCGGTACGGATCGTTATCTTGCTGTAAAGATCTCCCAATCATCGGTGCTTTCGATGGATATGCCTTCTCAAAGCCGAACCTTTCTAACACCTTTTTGGCGTAGGATGCTGATGTACTAATATTTCTTCAGGGACATGCTCGAGCTACAAGACTAAGTAATATTTGGTTTTACCTAAATCTTTCATTTCAAATTTTGACTCCAAGTAAGAACTTGCTTTTTCATGTCTTCTATAGTCTTGATGATATTCAGATCATCTACATATACGGAGATTATACAAAATCCATTCTGGGATCGTCGCACAAATATACAAGGACAATCCTCATTGTTTATGTAGCCTTTCTTGTATAGAAAGTCGCTTAAGCGATTATACCACATCATGCCTGATTGTTAAGTCCGTACAGTAATTTCCTTAGTTTCACACTGTACAGATTTCTGTTTGCTCTATCTTAGTTCAAAATAGGAATACCCTCAGGTACCTTCATATAAATTTCTAAATCCAAGTTTCCATAAAGGTATGCAGTTACCACATCCATCAGTTTCACTTCTAAGTTCAAGTTTACTACCATTGAGATTAAGTATCTAAAGGTAATACCACTCATGACCGGGGAATAGATTTCTTCATAATCAACTTTTCGACGTTAAGTGAAACATTATGCAACAAGCCTTGCTTTCTATTTATCTCTTTCGAACAAATACTCATTTATGTCCTCTGAGTGCACATGGGAAGGCGTGCGACTTACGGACCCAACACCTCTCTTTTGTTCGAGATAATAATTCAGTTTCTATTGCCTTTTCCAATCTTCTCAATCTGATCTTTTCTTACATTCAATGAGCGATACGGGCTCTAGATCAAGATCGATGATTGTGGCAATTTTCTTTACAAAATAGATATCACCATTAGTTGTTGTCCTATTCATGATTTCTCCCGTGTGCACATAGTTTATAGCTATTTCATCATGAGTTGATTCTTCTTGTGCTTCTACCTACTCATCGCTCCTTCCAGTTACAGCGGCAAGTCCCTTTCGTTTTTTAACTCCGATGTGTGTGTGTACACATCCATGCTGATTTCTCTCTCCGTGGAAATGTTTAGATCCAGTATGCCATTTTCTAAATGTGTCATACGATGTCAGTCTCAACTGGCTCCCCTTCTAGTTCAGGGAAACTTTAGTGATTGGTTGTTGTCGAACCAGAGTGCGACTCTGGATCCTCTGTGTAAATCGCACTAGTCCAAGATCAGCTAGTGCATACAGTACAACAAAGATAAATACCAAGCACAAATGACTAATTATATTAAATAAAAGGGTATGGCCTTATGGCCAAGTCTTACATCAACACCCATTGGCAAAGATAAATAAAGAAAATAATCTGCGAAGCAAGCGAAAAGAAGCGAAGCCAAGCACGCCACAGGCAAGCGAGCGATGAAGCGGCCTATTCGTCCGGACCTTCACGTAGTCGACATCATCCTTCTCTGTAGGGAAGGTGCAAGGTGAGTACAAACTTGTACTCATAAATCACACAGAAAATGCAACATAATGATAAAGGCTTCAATGGAAGGCTTATAGGGTTAGTTTGCATAAAGCGGCATTTAAAGAAATATAGTACATAGATTGAAAATGTTGAATTTAATACGGTATGTAAAAACAATACTTATATATGAAAATAATACCGTCGATGCAAGCTTGACCAAACACCAACCTATCCATGGGCATCCCACCCGGACCATCTTTTCCAAAAGTTCACGTATGGATTCCATCCATCCACACGTTTTCAAACACTCGTGGATTCCATCCATCCACACGTTTCCAAACACTCGTGGATTCCATCCATCCACAAACTTCCAATCTCTCTCATGGGTTCCATCCACCCATAAGGTTTTCATTCTCTCATGGATTCCATCCATCCATAAGGTTTTCAAAAAAATCATTTTTGAAAAACAAAGTCTAATACATGAAAAACTTTTACTTGGCATGTCCATGGTGTAGGCACGACTATCCAAGATAGATTATACACTCTGCGAGAGGTTGTGCAGCTTTACCCACAAGACACGATCACGCGAGTTACACACTTCCTTATGTGTGCGACGGGGTCGTGACAAGGCTTTACAATGCAAAGCCTTTAACACAGCCAAGCCAACTCTAAGGTTTCACCCGATGAGAATCCACCATCACGGGACCCCTCTTTGCTTTGAGTGAGACTTATCAAGGCTACAACCACGCTCACTCAAGTGGGACTTCACATGGCACCAACCACGCCCACCTTCAACCTACGACTTGACTCAGGTTGGGACTTCGCAAATTATTCAGCCAGGGCTGTCCCATACCAGCCATGTGGTAGTATGATAGGGTTTTGCAACAGTAGCTCACAGACCGGTCCTTAATTGACTTAGGCCCAGCCACATACCCCTGTGCACAACAGTCAACCACTGCGGCTCCGACCAACAAGGCATGCCTGCATACACCATTCTAACCAATTGCCTAAGTCTAAACCAGTTTTTATATTTTGTTTTCAAAATATTTCATAAATCTCCTTGACTCACCAAAGTCAAGAGTTGCTTTGAAAAGCTTATCATTTTATGTAAAAAGGTTCGTCATTTCATGTGAAAAGGTATCCCAAAACAAATATTATAACTAAGCAGGTCTAAGCATTTGATTAAAACTCTCTAGCCAACACTAATGTATTAACTAGAGTTTGATTCTAGGGCAGCAAGGTATCGAGGAATTCAATATCAATGGAGGAATTAACAAGTAGGCAATAACTAAATTTGAAACTGAATTGAAATACGTTGAATAAAAATATGCATGCAATATAATTTAAAACAACATAATTTTATTTTGAAAATCGGATCAACATGATTAAGGAGTGTGACTTGCCTTACTCCTCAAGTGGGTGTGAATCTTTGTCGAAGAATTTTCCCGAATAAATCATGATCTACGTGAAAATAACCCATCCAATTCAAATAAAATCTAAATAAATCCAAAATTATAAAATATATTGACGGATAGATAATGATTTTAGATGAATTTAGGATAAAGAATCAGCGGATTCGAAGTTTGTATGAGGAGAGCGAATATCGAAAGTTTTGGACATCACATAAAATGATAACAAAATCCGAGACTTATCTTTTGAATAGTGCGGTGTCGGTTGGCTGTGAGGTGGTGTCGAATGGGCAAAATGGAATTCCAGCGATGAGGCGAAGGTAGTGACACAGTGCGGTGGCGAGGAATGGCGGCAATAGTGACGGTGTGGTAGCGACATCGACAGGTTGGAGAGAGATAGTACGGGTATGGATTGTGGAGATGCGGGGTGGCGTGGGGTAGAACACGGCATGGTGAAGCTAGAAAAATTATTGGCTAAGTTGAAAATTCGCCGGAGCGATACAATCGATGTTTGAGCGTCGGCGGTGGAGAAGCAGGAAAAACTTGATATCTTGGTGCTCGGTGGAGCGAATCCAAAACCATTTGAAAGGTAGATACTTGGGATGGTTGGCACGATATGGCGCAAGCGGATTGGGGAAAACACCACCGGATAGATGGGGACACGAGATGCCATTGGCGGCCATGGCAAGGTGTCGGAGGCGAAAATTTGTGGAGGCTTTTCGGGAAAAGGGAGGAGCACGGCGTAGAATGCGGCGAGACAAGTCTAAGAAGAATTACGGCATGGCCAAAGGACAACGGATGGTAGCGGAACATGGCATGGAAGACCTATAGCGACCGGCGGGTTGACATCGGCGTTACGGGCAAGCGGAGAGGAGTTAGCGGTGAGGTTTGTGGCGAAGCGAAGAGGAGAACATGGGGAACGCAGTGCAAACCTTGGTTGTGGTGGAAGATGCATGGTCGCTGCGGCGCGAGAGAAAGCAACGGCCGCACGGTTTGGCCACGGTGCTCGGCGATGCTCAGACGAAGGCGAGGAAGAACCATGTAGAACGCGCAAAAGCGAAGCCAATGGTGTGGCCAAATATGGCGAGAACTCCACCGTGGCGGCACAAGCAGAGCGAAGAACGCCGTTTTGTTGGCGAGAGAAAATGCCAATGCGGCGAGGAGGAAGGAGAGAGGCTTTGAGATTTACGAGGTGGGTGAGGATGAGGAGAGGCACTGGTGCTCCCTTTTATAGGCATGGAGGTGGGCCGGATGGGGAGATCCGCGAGGAATGTCTTTCGGTGGCATGGCATATTCCCGTGAAATGGACACATGAAATTGGGGGCTAAGGCCGGGAAGGGAAAGCTCTTGATGATATGATTCAAATGCATTTTGTTGCGCAAGAAATGGTTGAGAAAAACACAAGTTATGGAAGCTTCAAGAAACGGCAAGAAGCAGCTGGCGCTGAGCTCTGGAACGATACGAAGATTGAAGATGAATAGTGACAGGAGAGACAAAATGAAAAGAAAAAATAATTTTTTCCAAATAAAATAAATTCAGAAAAAATTTTAGAAAAAATCCACCAAAACCCTTGGAACCCTAAAATATCAAATAAAATAGTTTTCGATTTATTTGATGTATATTTTAACCATTTAAAATATTTTTAACTACTAAGCTATAATTTAATTCAAATAAATTTTGAAACAGACTTTAAAAATTTTAAAAGAGGATATAAATAGATAGATTAGGACTTTAAAAGAATTTAGAAATTTAAGCGAACTTAATCCGAGTTAGGATGACGGAAAAGCAGGCTTTTGAAGTTTAAAACTAAAGAAAATGGGGAAAAATGATTTTTTTTTAATTATTTTTGTACTGAAGAAGAAAGATTATGACGTAGGATCAAATCTAGCGGCGTAGATTGAATCCAGGCCGTCGGATGAAGATGGAGTGGGTTAAGTGAAGATGGAGGGCCAATAATTAATTGAACGCGGAAGATTGGATCTAGGCGTGACACTTGTCAGCCCGAGAAGAGAGAGAGAGAGATTTCAAAAACACTTAGAAAATAAAGTCTAAAAATTCCAAAAAAATTCACAGAAATTCCTGAAGATGATTTAGACTTAGGAAAAATATTTCCAACATAAAGTTGGTCTTTTAATTTTTACAAAAATACTTTTTAGCTTTGAAATTGATTTTTAAAATCCAGAAAAACACAGGAAATCTAGATAAACGCCAAATGCTTCCAAATAATTAATTTTTACTAAAAATCAAAATATCATTTTATTTAATACTATTTTTATGTTTTTATCTAAATTACATTTCAGATCAGCGTTTTTAAAAGCAGAAAATCGGGGCAAATCGAAATAAACTTTAGGCAACCAAAACACTTATTTTTATTTTAAATTATTTTTACTATAATTATTTTTATAAAAACACAGAACATTACTGATTGTGTCAAGTTCTTATCCTTTTCCACTAGGCGTCCCTCGTTACTTGGGATTCGAGAGGTGGAGTTCCCATCCTTTTATTACGAGGCCTCTAGGCGGGATTAGGGATACCTTCAACTTTCTTTGGTATTTCAACACTCTCGGTGCATGCGTGCGAGCATGTGCGACTAGATCGTGCTCTTTAAATCACTAAAGTAGTCGACAGTTGGTTTGCTAATGCTTGCAAGTCAATGATCTTCGGACTTCTCTATTTGTTTCACTAGTGTGCGGGTCATGCGCATGGATTCACATCGCTTGCCATATAATTTTCTAACATTTTCATCAACGGGTTGATTTCCTCCCAATCGTAAAGCAGGCGATATGAAAATCTCATGTCATGGGGCCTAAATGCTGATTATGGAAGTTCTCTCATAACCAACATATATCCCAGTCTTTGGAGAGGACTCATTTCAATAGGTATATAAACCTTATATCCAAACCTACGGAGATGAGAAAGTTTCGATGCTGACCCTTATGCTAGTTGCATAAGTGAATGGATGTTATATGCCAATGGTCTAAAGTTGATGAGAGTTGCTGCATGTAAAACTGCGTGTCCCCAATATGTAGTTGGTAAATTACAATTCTGCAAAAGCGGCCAGGCAATAAATTTAATTCTCTTGATTAATGTCTCTACTAGTCCACTTTGGGTGTGGACATGCGGTACAAAATGCTCAACTGTAATTATCATTGCCATGCAATAATCATCAAATGTCTTTGAAGTAAATTCTGCATCGTTATCCATTCTGATGGACTTTATGTGATGATCAGGAAAAATATTTCTAATGTGAATTATTTGTGAGATCAGCTTTGCGAAAGCATAGTTTCTCGTAGATAATAAACATACGTGCGACCATTTCGAAGAAGCATCGATGAGCACCAGGAAATATTTAAATGGCCTTGATCGTGGCTATATGGGACCGCAAATATCTCCTTCGATGCGATCCAGGAATGCAGAGACTTTATCCTTCACTTTCAAGGTAGAAGGCCTAGTAATTAATTTTTCGGTGGTACATACGGGGCACACAAAATCTTCATGATTCAGAAAATTCTTTACATTAATATTATGTTCCTATGAATTGTTAATTATATTTCTCATCATCTTGTGACCTAGGTGGCCTAATCTGTCATGCTAGAGACAGAAGAGTTCATAGCTTCTAAATATTGTTTTCAGGGTAGTGTAGGCTGCAGATGCCTTGATATTAGTGTGGTATAGCCCAATTTTTAATGAAGGAGTTTTTCTAATACCGTTTTTCATTTGCTTCACGCTTCGTAATAAACAGGTATTCCTTACCATACTCTTCTTCAGTCTCAACTTGGAAACCGTTGGCACAAATATCCTTAAAACTTAGAAGAGTTCTAGTCAATTCTAAGTACAATAAGGCTTCTTGGATGATCAAAGTTGTGCCTATTGGGAGTATAATTGTGACTCTTCCTAAACCTATTATACAAGTATTGCTACCGACGATTGTTGTAAGGCTGTCAGCATTCTTGCTAATCGACTAGAAGAATTTTATCTCACTCAAGATGGTATTCGTTGTGCCGCTGTCGGCTAAGCACACTTCCTCCATAGGGTGTCACATGTGTTCTAATATAAAGTATTTTATTAATATGCAGTAGAAGGCAATCAACACATAAATAAAATACTTCAAATACCAGAACATATCATGCCACTATTAACTGAATAAATGAATGAATTGTTCAATATCATCCAACCATTACGAGAAAATAAATTATTTGAGTACCATCTATGCAAAATACAATTTATTCCTTCCACACATAAAATAAATGACAATTTAAGTCTAAATGCATTATGTGCATTAGATTGAATCTGCTAAGAAGTCAGAGACTTCAGCTGCTATCTTCTCGAGGGTGATATGCTCTTCTAGAGAAATCATGGTGGCGGCAACTGCAATGTCAAGAGAGGGTGTTGCTACCGGAATGGAGTCAATCTCCATCAGCGCAAGCAGCTACTCAGAATTTCCCCCTCAACAATAGCAAAGTGGGTTTCATATTGCCCTTTGCCACCCTTCTTCTTCTTAGCCTGAAAGGCATCAACGATGTGTTGCGGCTCTTCTGAATCCGCGACCAATCTCCCACTTGCCACACTTCTAGCGAGTTTGGTCTTGCGACCATAGGGCTTTTCGTCTCGCTTTAGCTTACTTGCCTTATTCTCACGTGGAGCATCGACTTGCCTTTACGGGCTCTGCCTTACCCTTCATTCCCTTTTCTTCATTATGGGTTTTACACCTTGTAGCTTAGGTGTTGGCTTCACGGCGTGAGCTCCCAAGTGGTGTGCGACAAAGTTCTTGTGGAGAACTTCATCCTAAGCCTCTGCAACCTGCATCATATCAATCAATTCGCATACTCCTTGTAGTTGTCTTGGCGATAGTTGTCTGTGATTGCACCTTTGCATTGGGGTGGAAGGTGGATAGGTCTTCTCAATTTTACGCTCATCTGTGATCCGCTTGCATAAAAGTTGAAGATTGGTACAAATTTTGTGCAAAGTAAATTGTACTCTCGGCCGTTTTGAAATCAGCAAATCTCGATCGGATCTACTCTTGCTCGCCTAAGGAAGGATTGTGTACTTTAGCTTCTCAAACCGCTTCTTGAGTGCGATCCACAATGCTATTGCTCTCTTCTGCTATGTATTCATTCTTGATAGTGAGACAAAGGTGGTGCCTGAGAAAGTGAAGTGCATGATCATTTTCCTTAGGGATGAGTTTGGCATCCTGTGGTGCATCAATCCTAATAGCAGCACGGAGTTCTTAGCCCTAAGTATTATCCGACATCGGAAGCCCAAGTCAAGTAATTTTGGCCATCTTGGGCCAACTTCTTGAACTCCTAGTTCGTGATGCATCATCTATATGTGCATGAAGCGAATACATAAGTTTACTACCGATAAACATGCATAAATAAATTCACTGCAGATAAATAAATTGGACAAAGGTACAAAAGATTCTCATAATGTTCTAAAATTTTCTATCGTTTTCTATAACTTTTACTATTAATTTCGGTGATTAAAGGCAATTTAAATAATTACAATTAATCAAAACAGTAAATAAATACAGAAAATATAGAAAATAATAATTGCGATGCTAGACAGACTTCAAATGTGAAAAATAATTCAAAATTTGAGTTCCGATGCCCTTTATCTTTGGAATATGAATTTTGATGAATTCTACAATTTTCGAGGGCTTATCCGCTAATTTTCAATTCGAGAAAATTTTGTGCATAATTTTCTAATCTCTCGGTGTCTTTTGCAAAAATCTGGCCTCTCCGGTGGGCCTCCTCGACCCATCTTTCCTTCCACCCTTTGATGGCCCACACGGTGACTCAAAGGAAGGGTAGGGTTTCCCTACCCCTATTCACGGCGGTGGCGGCAGGTGCTTTGGGCATGGGTGGATCTAGGTGCGGTGGCAGGTGCGGCTCCCCGAGTGCCGACGAGATTTAGCCCATCCTCGAGTGGCGGTGGATTTAGCTCCCCAAGCGCCGGCGGGATTCAGCCCCCCAGAGTGGCGATAGCGCCTCGTGCGGGAGGTGGCGGCTGCGCCCGAGGCCGAGTGGCGCGGCGTCTTGTGCGAGGCGGCGGCTACGCTCGAGCGGCGGCGGTGGCGCCTTGTGTTTGAGGTGGCGGCTCGCCCAAGGCCGGCGGCGGCGGTCCGTCGCGGAGCAGCATCCTCCATGCGGTGGTGGGCACGTGCGGGTGAGGCTCGGTGGCGGCGCTCGGCCCGGTGTCGGGTGGCGGCGGCTCGTGTAGGAGCAATGGCGATGCAGGGGATGCGGATGGTGGCGGCACGCCGTGCGGCGGTGGTTTCGATGGCGACCACTAAGGCGGTGGTGACCTCGGTGGCGGCGCAACCGATCTATGGGTGGCACCTTGAGTTTCCCGTGGCGGTCGGCGCGTCGGCGTGGGGACTTCAATGTAATTTACCGATCGACATTGTGTCGACTTCCAATCTGCTCGCGGTAGATTAGAGCGATTTACACCATAGAAAATAATCTAGAAAGCAAAATATGTGAAATTTAAAGCGATCTAGATATATGTAATTCAATCTATGGGTGCTTGATGATTACCTTCGATCCACGGCGATTACGTCTTGATAATGTGTTGATGAACCGTCGCTGGCGAGTCCAGTCCGATCGATTCCTCTCCTATGCAAAGAGACGGATCAATCACAGAGTAATGCAAATGGTAGATTGAAACACAGAGATAGGAGGAGATCTCCTATTCTTTCTTTATTGCTTTCTCTCACATGTGTACAAAATAGCCAATGAGACTCTCTATATATAGTCTAGCGGTGAAGTGCCCACCATGAGCCAAGGCTTCAAGCCCAGGCCAGTTTTCCAACAATATTAAAGTATCTATAATTTAGTACCATATTACTAAGTCAATATAGAGGAGATCAATTTACAAGTTAGAGTCCTCCTCACTCCTTGAATATGGATAGTGATGACATGAGGAGGACTTTGACTAATCACTGCGCTTTGGCGTATTCACATATTTTCATGTGAAAATCGCATGACATAATTTAACCTCCATTCTTCCTCTACTTTCTCCCCTACCGTTCTATCTTTGGTGTGCTATGTTACGAACCACTCGACCTTTCTTCTCGGCATACACGGAAAGAGGAGAGCGACTATATTCAAGCCATGTAGCGAGAGTACCGCATGCTACGGCACAGTGCCGCTTCATCTCGTCATGCCTTGCATCAAGCTGCCTTGCTTATTGTTCTTCATCAATTCCAATAGTAAGTCATTCGCGCGTTCAATTGACTTTAATTTTGTTTTTCCTTGCGTATTTTCTAAAGTACAATGAGTAGTCTGCTGTTAGTATTGATTTATGCATTATTAGTTATTTATGATATTTATCTCATAGTAAAATTTAGAATTAAAATATTACTCACATATCCAACAAAGGCCTCTTTTTTTAGTTCTAAAAGTTGTTTTTCAATTTTCTATAGTAACTACCTTTCAAACAAAGTATTTTTTCAAATGGGGTTTACAAGTTAATTGTAATACACATTGTAGTGACTTAATTTATATCGGCCAAAACCATACATGAGTTATTTGTGTCTCCGTACTCTATCTCGAACAACCATAAACCATAAGCCGAAGCCAAAAAGAACAGGCTCAAAGCCTCCTCCAAATAGTTTCAATTTTCTGTTTTCTGACTTCTTACTTTTTAATTTCATCTTTTTTTTGTTTTTTTTGTGTTTTTTCCTTTTTTCCTTATTCCTTTGCATTGGTCATGATGATATAACTTTTTCCTTTTTTAATTTTAATTACTTAAAAAGAGCTAACAACCGCTATAGTATATTTTCTGTCGTTATAGTGCAAAAAAACAAAAGACACGGTTTATAAACCATATTGAGCAGGGCCTTATTCCAGGGAGTGAGAGAGTGGTCTAGGAGGGGAGAGAGGGGCGGCACAGGGATTTGGCGCCTACTACGGCGATAATTATGACCAGAGCAACCACAATGACTAGATTTAACCACAACACCGATCGTGCCATTCTTGTCGTATTTGTGGAAGACTACAGCCATGCTCACCGATCCGACGAGAGACAATTAGATTTGGCGGATCTAAACAAAGATGGCTAGTTCGATTAGATCTAGCAACTGCAACCTCCGGCAGATAGCCAATAGGCGACAACGGCAAGCGGCACGGATGGCAAAGCGGTGATGCAACGTGGCGAAGCGGTGGGGTTGGCGAGATATGGGAGGCGCGGCGGCGTTGGGACTTGGGAGGCGGCGATGCAGGTCGAGCATGGTGATGGTGCTAGATTCGGCGTGGGTGATAGAGACGGGATTTGAGGAAGGAGGTCGAGTGGTGACGATGAGGAAGAGGTGAGAAATTGTAGTAATGTAACCCCGACCTATGGGCCTTGGACTTTAGTAGGATTTGTTTTGTTTCTCTAGGGTTTTCAATGCAAAATTTTGTACAATAAAGTAATATGTAGAACTATAGGAGAAAAATTAAATAGGTCGGGCCTGAAATGCAGAAAACTCTAAACCCATTCAAGCTACCCTATATTGGAGAGTTAGGTGGTGTTCTAACTAGTTTTTAGCTTAAACTTCTGGTTATAGCTTTTAGCTGGAATTACATTGTAGTGGCTGTTAGTTTTTTCTAGGAAAAAAATAGGAAATTGAGAGAGAAAAAATTGGAAAATTTGTTATATTATCACATACAATGCAAAATAATAAAGAGAAAAAAGAAAAGACAAAAGAGTTAAAATAATTAAAAGTTGATATATTTTAAGTGGCTTCTGAATTAAATAAGATAAAATCAAAAAAAGATAGAAGGTAAAACTTTTAGGACGGGACCTTAATGACTTAGTGGCACTGTCTCTTTTCCAAAACCACCACCCGTGGTGATTTGCACTGTACGTGCCCCTAAGTTGCCTTCCACGCTGGCTGCCGTCCCGTACGAGCGGCCTTCTCTTCTCCACATGAAGTTGAGGGGCATCGCAGCTCTACGCCGTTGGACGACCTGCCATTTTGACGAACTTGCCTAAGGGTGTGTTTGATTGAGCTGTAGTTTTTAAAAAAGCTGCTGCAGTGTGGGTTAATGGAAAAGCTGCTGTAGGTTGTGGGGTGTGGAAAAGCTTAAGTGTTTGGTTCAAACAAGTATAAAACTTACCTCATATCTCTATTTTCCTTGAAACAAGCGTGAAACAGCTCTCTATTTTCACCATTTCAAAAGCCAAAGCGGGGTCCAAGGTGCTTTCAAATCTGTCTACTCAAAATTAGTCGCTTATGAAAAAGCGACACAGTTTCCACCCTTTGGTTGGCTTTTGACGTTTTGGAAGCACAAGCAGCTCCCAAAAGCTCAACCAAAGGCACCCTTGGACTTACATGTGACAGTACCGTGGTGCTATCTACTTTGGTTTCCATCATTACATTATGGTGGCTTATAGTTATTATCCGTGTTTTATTTTTTGGATACGTTATTTACCTGATTTTTTTATTGTTTTTGTTAAAGCCGAAGCTGCAAAATATTACTAGGATCGATAAATAAACAAACTCTGTGACGCTTCCACGGCACAACACAGCTACTGCAAACTGGCCCTAATCCACCACAGCAAATGCCCATATTTAGGTACAGCAAATGCCCATGTTTAGGTACCGGCCTTCCATCGCAGGACCTGGGACGCCTGCAGTTGCAAGAGACACTGCTTTGATTAGATGCAGTGCAATGATAGAACTTAACTATTACAGGAAGCCAACCACGACCTGGGAGGAGTGGGACCAAAAGCTGATTAAGATTCTTCGTGATTTTTAAGAATTGCTCGTGTCAAGTCAGTCAATATTTCAGCGGGTACTATAATTGTGGTCTATATAACATTGGCGGTCAATAATTGAATGTATTTGCCAAGTTTCTGTCAAGCGATCAAGTTCACCATTTGTTTATAATTATGTATAGATATCCATGATTCTCACACATCTTAAAATCTTCCTCGATTTTGTTATCCTAAATCCCATTCCATAGCTCATGTGAAGAGTTAGCAAATTAAACCACCAAATATTGGCTTGTACTAGAAATTTCTGCGGTATGGAGTCATGGCTGGACTAATCGTCTACATGGTATATTTAGGGTGAGTTTTTTTTTAGTTATGACTTGTGACTTTTGAATCCTACCTGTTCGTGAGAGAAAGTATGAAAAGAGGGACAATCACATATGATTTAAGTTAGTATAACTGAAATCGGTATAATGTCTATTACAATCAATTTATAGATCGCACCTTGAAAAGGCGTACCATTTGAAAGCTAGTTACTGTAGCAAAAATCATAAGCATGAGGCCTAAAAGAACCCAGTCTTAATCAGTAAGGACTAAGACCTGATCACTACTTGAGCTTTGATTTCAATGTATCTTACATCACATCTCAAGAAATCTACTTCAGGATTAACAATATACAATAACATAATTTACTAGCGGAGACCTTGTTTCAAAATAATTTACATCAAATTTAAATGCTAAAAACCAACTGCTTTCGAGCTAGAGTTTGCAGCAAAGATCATAGCAGGCTCAAACCTTAGGTCTCCCCAAGAGCATATGGACTTAATCCTGTCAGTTGAAATAGCATAAAGCTTGTAGTTAAGTGCATGTTAGGTTGTTTACCAAAGGACAGTGTATTGAAACTAGTTTGGTGGTGTCATCAGCACTACTACCACAAGTTAGGGAAATTTGAGCAGCCCAATCATAGGCCAGTGGCTGTGAGCCTGTGGCCTGTGAGATACTAACCAGAAGCCGGGGAAATGATGTATTAACATATTGGCACATTGTGACTCGCCTGCTCTTATTAAATATAGTTTAGAAGGGAGAGGGGGAGCCCAACATGAGTCTAAAATGTCATCACTAACTATATCTCTTATCAATTTCAACCATTTTTCATATGCTTCTAACAACAATACTTTTAACCATAACTCACAAGACGTTCACTTAACACAAATTCAAAAGACAATAAAAGAACAATGATTAACATTACCGAAGATCAACCAAATGTAAATTTAATCAAAGGTGCTTAGCAAGTAAAAACTATACTAATGTCATGTTCTAACGGAAACTCATTAACCAAATGCTAAAGTTTGTATGAACCAAATCACTATTAATGAATGATAATATCTCTAAGTGCGGTAAATGGAGCAACAACATGCATGTAGTGATCATGTGCTACTCCCTTTCTATGCATGTCGTCTTCATCGATCACTTAAAAACAACAACATAAGTAATGATGAGTCTAAGACTCAGCAAATACATAATAAAATAGTAGCATCAATAATATTTATAATATCTGTCAATACACGTATTACTTCTTTTTCTTTTCATCAATACATTAGCATCAACAACATACATAATATATGTCAATACACACGTCATATTATTTCTTTTCTCTTCATCAATGCATTATCATGCAATGCAATGTCATGTCCACATGCTAACTTTTCATCAATGCAATCGTACAATATAATACCATGTCCTTATGCATCTCCAAGCTCATACCGTACAGCTAAGAGAACGCTGATCAACATTCACTCTCTCCTTTCATCCGTGTAAGTGCCTACCTCTGTAGGTCTTACTCAATAGCGCTCAGTTAGTCATACAACTTTCTCATCGACCCAACTCATGTACTCGAACTAACTATATGACTTCTGATCGACTCATGTTTTCTCATGTTATGTATGCAAGCGATGCAACATTACCAATACTCATTTACCATATACTACATTACCATCAACCATTGTCATCATTCTTTCAACTTTATCAGACCATAATTCTTTCAACTTCATCGACCATCATTCTTGCAACTTCATCAAACCACAGCATATGGAACAATACACATGGATATAAATATAATCAAGACAAGTAAAGCAAGATATCCAAAACAACAATAAGCAACCATCTACTGTTTTATCATGCACTTGCATTTAATCACGCAGAGTGGAGCGATGTGTGGAAGACACCAAACCCGTAGCAACCGCCAATAGCAAATAACTCATCTCAACATATGCCACAGTAGTGCAAAACATCAAACAAAAGCAATATCGCTCCTACGTGTTTCCCGATCCAGCTATCCTCTCTTCATCGGGCAACCCTCCTTGTTGTTCCGGTGATCAAAATATCATAACTCTCAGTTTAGAAACCTTAACATGGCAAACCATATACTTTCTAGAATATGGACAAAGTTTTCTAAATTTTGTTAGTTAGCCAAAATCCATCCAAAATCCATAATCAATCCATCTAAGCCATCGTTTTTAACCCTGAAATCTGTTCTGTTGTTTTACTGGACAGCAGGCTTAACAATTTCATATATATTAATTTACTAATCCAAACATGATAGACCATACCACTTCTGCAATCTACAGAATATTATCTATATTTCTTTACTTATGCTTATAATTTAATTCGGGCATCTACTAGCCCCAAATTAGATATTATCACGACTATGTCTAGCAGCGATCAAATTCTAGACAGTTGTCTCCTCGAGGCCATAACTCCTAAACCGCTCAACCAAATCATGTGTTCTTGTACTCTGCCAAAACCTTAAACAATTATCTACAACTTTTTGTATAGATCACAAATTCTAATTAGGCCATCTAATATGTTTAATCTAGATTTTTACCTCAACACCACCAATTGACAAAGACCCTCTAGGCAGCACGCTTATAAAATTCATATATTTGAATACATCCAACCAAATTACATGATTAATGACTCTGTGGAAAGATAATAAAATTATCTACAACTTTTTAGTTATTCATTGGTCTAATTCAATCATCTTCAAGGCTTAACCATCAAAAATCGTAGCATCGATCGATTGTAATGATCTACAGGACGACAGATATCTAAAGTCTATATCTTTCAATCTACCCAATGAAATTTAGCGATCTTGATCTTGTTGGAAATATTAGAAAGTTATATACAACTCTTTAGTGTACATCACCATTCCGAATTCGGCCTCCAAGACTCTCAAAAATTATTTAGATCTAAAGCGCATAAAACCGATATACCACGACAATCCTAAACGAGAATTAGCATGACCTCGAGACAAATCACACCTAATTACTAAATTAATCCACAAAAAGTTCATCTATTGGACATAGTAAAAGCGAGTGTTATTAGACCGAACCGACCATTGACCGACCGAGGTCTCGGGTCACCGACCCGATGATCGGACCATTGGGTCATAGGTAGGACCGTCTGTGTTTTAGATTTAATTTTCATATATATATATATATATATATATATATATATATATATATAAAAAATAGAAAAAATCAACAATACAATAATAGCAATAGAAATTAAAGAAAGTGAATGACAAATAACAAGTAGCGAGTGATGTTCATAGAAACAACCATGAGGTCCATGATCATTAAGCAATAAAAGTCATATATAAGTCGATAAGATAAAATCAAGCAAGAACGTAGTGAAATCACAACAGCCTAAAATCTCGTATACATTGTTCTAGCTAACAATTTTGTAGGCAAATAACCACTAAAACCCTAGTAGCCCTCAAAAGATAAGTATCCCATCATTTTTCTTTTGAAAAGTTCTTTAATTTGAGGCCTTAAGGGTAATTTTGTCTTTTGGCCTCACAGACAAAACACGACCGGGTCGATGTAAACCAGCCGAGTCAACCAGGTCAATGAAAAACCAGCCTGGTCGACCAGGTTATTCTAGGTCCATTGTAATTTTTTCCTCTTCTTCCTTTTCGAGTTAGAATAAAAAAAGAAAACAATTTTGCATCTTTGGTACAATCTATATTTTCACGAAATGGATCATAATAAAATGGATTGTAGTTATCTAGGGAAGATTCACTTGAAAGTTACTATTTCCTAGATACCTATGCACGGTTGAATGAATCAACCTGAAAAATCCCTTAAAAAGACCTAAAGTGAAGGATTTTTCAATGGGTACTATTGCTCCAATACCTTGCATCTCCAGTCTTGTGAGTGTGACCAGCCCAGCATAGCTTCTGGGTCCAGGTTTTTTCGGTTCAACCATCGGGCCAGTCCGGGTCTGATAACTATGGGTAAAAGTATTAAAGCTTTACCCATGCATCGAAAAAGATCTAATGAATAAACACGTAAACTCTTCTTCTCTTTCTTAATCTTTTCCTTGCCTCCCGTCTATCTCCTAAAGCAATATGGCAAAACTCTAAGGAAAAGAAGAAGAAGCCTTAGAAGCTGATGCGCCCAGGAAAGTGGTGGCTGCCCTTAAGGAGAGAGGGTAGCCCTTAGGAAATCCAAATACAACTCTTTCTTATAGGGCAAGACTTAGATGGTCTAGCTCATCCGGTCTATCCGGCTCTCATACCTTCAAATTAATTATTATTGTCAATTTTACTATGAAGGTTATTATTGTTGTTTTTATTTTAGTCATAATTGACATATACTTAGAACATCATATACTAAATAGGGTTAAGATTGTAAATAATTATCCTACTAATATCATATTAGGCTCAAATTGTACTAAGTATTTAATTAATTCACAGTTAGAATTTTAGTGATATTACAGTCGAGGCGATGGTGCATTGTAAGTGTGGGCAGGGTTAGGGGTTTTCTCGGTCACGTGAGAAGACCTTCTTAAGAAATGCCCTGGGATTCTTCCCCGCAGTCAGTTTTGATATTACAGGGTCACTGGTGTGACCACACAAATTACTAGATAAATACAAGATGCTGGTCTTGGCTATTGATTCTTGCTAGCGAATTAAGAATTTCCTTGCCACCAATAATGGAAAGAACAGATTGCTTAATTTTAAATAAGTCAAGAGTGACGCAGAACTCACGTTGCACTTACCCTCCGCCGACCGCAAAAATTTCAGCTGACTTTCGGTGATCGATTAATCAGGTCCGATATTCCGTCCAGCAAGTGATGACAAGCAGTGTGAAAAAAAATTTGCAGTTTGATATCAGCAATGAAGTTCCTTTCACCTGTTTTCAGGACCCTGCAATCATCGGTGGTGGTCAGCGTCGGCAAGTTGCAAATGGACATTTGAACTCTTAAGCAACCATCAACTTCCGGAAAAGGAGGAGAAAGGACGATTTCAGCACAAGTATAATAAAGCTATAGCTTTATTCGATCAAATGAATTTAACATCAGATTCCACAAACTTATCCAATAGAAATATCCAAGATTCCCAAGCCTTTTCCCCCCTACCGTGTAGGCATAAAGTTATTCACTAAAAGATTAGCACCATCTCGAACAGTGCTGAAAAATGTGTGGCAGGTGTGAAGGTGCAACAACTATCTACTAAAAAAGTTTATTAGTCTGGAGAAATTTTAACAACGACTGGTGAGAAAGTTATAGACGATAACAATTGAAAAGGAAAGAAAACCACCAAGGCACTATGCTAATGACTTTATGGCCTTCATCAAATGACAGTTGATGGCTTACACCGAGGGATATTGATACCTCCAACGCAATATTTATTTGCACTGCATACCTATCTGTTTTAAACTGCAGGATAGCCAAGTACAGGGGAGTCCTTCCCACAGAGAGGCTCATGATATCTAGCTTCCAGCCTTCCAGGCTTCGTCTCCGAGGACTGTGCAGCTATAGAGGACACCTCGGGCGCTGGCATGCGTCGAAATCAAGGATAAGATCTACAAGATGGCCATGGATGGTCCATCTTCCAGATTCATCTCGTGGTTTTTATGTCTTGTAGCATGTGTTTTCATGGAGTCTGCTGTTTCTGTTCATTCATGGTACCCTCCACATCCTAGCCAGAGTCAGGAAGGAAAGTTTAAGCAGAAGACAAATAAGTTTTGGGAGTACCAGGAACAGAGTAATACCTGGGTCGAAGTAAGCATGCCTTTCAGTTTGATGTCCTGCATCAACGGTACCTGCACAAAGGTAGGATCAATCGAGCAACCGGAAGGGGAACATGGCCGTGCTTCCATTTCTAGTCAAGAGGAAGATACCGATCCAGTCCTGCCCACAAGAAAAAGAATTTCCTTGACAAGAATGTCAGAATCATCTGTGTGGGTAACAGGGCAGAGTGGATCGATCTACGAGAGGTTCTGGAACGGGGTGATGTGGGTGAATGCTCCCCATGAACTCCCAACTTCGGCTGGCTATGCCATGGCAACTTTCATTGTGAATACAACTATCCTTGCTCTATCAGAGGCTGGAATCCTCTATCAGGTAAGCTGCATCCCCATGATCTAAAGACTTGTTCTAGCTTCACCCTATTCATATTCGCTTCTAAAAACTACTTTTCTACGGTACTTAACTTTTAAACGGAGTGTCTTTTCAAAACAGGATCTACTAGTCAATTGTAGTACACACTGCAGCAACTTCATTTATATCAACCAAAATCGCACGCAAGTACCTCTCTATAAGCTTCTCTACAAACTGTTATTATTTATAAGACAAAGCCAAAAGACTATACGAATAACTCCAGACTTATGGTTCTAGTCTTGTAGCTCACGTCGCTACTACGGGGAAATTGCATATATACCCCATAGTTACTAGTGACTTGTAAATATGCCCACTCTTAGATGGCTTTACTATTTTGCCCCATACTTGGCGCCCCTTGCTATTTTGCCCACTACCCACTGGTCTGCCGGAATTCCCGATCTACCCTTCCGGGGCGCACGCGGCGCGCGAACGCGAGGCAGCGCGAGGCGGGGTTGGCCGGGGCGGCGCAGCCGGTGGTCGGCGGCGGCCAACGGTGGCCGAGGCGGAGCGGTGGCGTTGGTCGGCGACGACGGCGCGGGAGGTACTCGCGCTCGGCGCCTTCCCTCTCGCCCTCGCCCTCGCCGCCGCCGACACTGGAAGTCCGGAGAGGAGATGGTGGAGAAGAGGCGAAGACGAGGTCGGGCGCGCGCGTGCGGGCGGCACGAGATGCGGCATTCAGCGGGGCGGCGTCGCCCGTCGAGAGGCGGAGGCGCGCCATGGCGGCGTCGGCGGCGGGGCGGGAGCCGGCGAGGAAGGCGTCGAGGCCGCGGAGTACCTCCGCTGCGCCGTCA